>MDKH01172393.1:0-12379 GCA_005239495.1 Nicotiana undulata
CCACACGTTGAAATCTTTTCTCTAAACTTAGATCATCATCTTATTGCAAACCAATAATGGCAATTCCCTTACAATATACTCGCATAATCCTATCACACCGATCCCAAATTTATGAATCTCGTCTCACCCAGTATGAACTGCTCAGATAACCAATCACCCCAGGCATAACCAACAGTCTCACACGATGCCACAATGCGCCAATAGGCCACAATTCGAACAGGACTCATAAGGGACTGACATAAGGAAGGGACTACCCGACTCACGCTATAAATATGAATTTTACTCAGAGTAACGACAATTTCCCCAATCACTTTGCAGGGAGAAACATCCCTCACCCTATATGAGGTACCATTACAATTCCTCAATTCCCAATTTATAGCAAGCGCTTCGCGACACATAGGATTGAGTAAGAAGAAACGTAGGCATAAGCCTTAGAGGAATCAAATTGCACGATGAGGGATCAAGAAGGGAAGTACTCTCGAAGATAAGTACAGACGTCTCCGTACCGATCCGCAAGACTCTACTAGACTTGCTCATGACTCGTGAAACCTAAGGGAACCTAGTGCTCTAATACCACGTTGTCAGACCCAGAATCCATAAAGGTCGTGATGGCGCCGGACACCACGGTCAGGAAAGCCAACACTTAATAATTAATGAAATCTTTATTATAATATTTTGAAATCATTCCTTTTTATTTTCTTGAATAGTAATGATCGAACTTCCAATAAGTAAACAATAACGTCTTTAGAAAATTTAAATAGTGAATAAATCCCATAACAAATCCCAAAACCCGGTATCAAAAGTGCATGAGCGAACTTCTAAGAATTTATACAGATACTACAATGCCTGTCCAAAATACAAGTTGGACAAGGAATTTAAAAATGAAAATACAATACATAGAGGAAGACTCTGCCGACTGCGAGTCGTCTCCGGATGATGCAGCTCGTCTAAGTCTCCAAGTCAGCCACGTTGCTGTGAAAGTACCTGTGCAATAAAAATGCACAGCAAGTGTAGCATGAGTACAAAAACAACGTGTACTCAGTAAGTACCGCCTAACCTCAGAGAGCTAGTGACGAGAGGTCGAATTTGACACTTGCTAGAGGTCAATTTAATATAATCAAGTGAGACACTAAGCATGAATATCATAGGCAACTTAATAAAATTAGGGATAAGAAATATCAACTTCTTTCACATTTAACACTTTAAATCTTCGTCATTTCAGTTGACAATTTATAATTCACAGGCCAATAAACAGGTAATAATTACAGAAAGTATGCAGCAATTATCATGCGCAAGAAATGCCGAGGGTCAAACAGCACGGACCGACAATAATAAAATGTGCACTGCCGAAGGGTCGAACGACTCGAACCATAGATGCATCTATTTTTCCCCGCTCGCGAATCGATCATGCGGCGCGGTCATATATAAATAATAAAGTTATCCTGCTCGCGATTCATACATGCGACTCAGGTACCCATAGATACACATATTCACACAAATAAACCACATTTTTATCAGGAAAGCAATTACTCAAGAAAGTGGTGAAATTCTCTTTTAAGGAACACGAAGAAAGTATTTAAATCTTTTTTCTGGAAATTCATTTGCCAAATTTAATAAGGTTTAAATATTATAAATTTATCAGGAACACAATTATCCCCAGAAGAATCAATTCTCTTTCTAAATGATTAAGACAAGTAAAGTCTAATCATTTTTAGGTATTCAATCACTAATACGATAATATTGACAGTCTAACATCACGGGCAAGATCACAAGTACAACAAGTAAGGCATGCTAGTGGGTCCTAGACTACCCAGACACAAGCATAATAGTAGCTACGCACGGACTCTCGTCACCTCGTACGTACGTAGTCCCTGCATATAGTTGCACATATTTAATTAGTTCACCTATGGGGAAAATTCTCCGTCACAAGGTTAGAAAGGAGACTTACCTCGCTCCAAAATTCCATAACCGACTTCCAAGCCCTTCCGACGACTCCAAATAATTTGCACAACGCTCCCAAGCTAGTCAAATACGGCAAACCAATGAAAATATACTCTAATACGCATAACCATTTAAATTATATAAATTCCTAACTCCGCTCGAAGAATTAACAAAATTGCCCTCGGGCCCACGTGCCCGAATTTCGAAATTTCTCGAAGATAAACTTTACCCATATTATACAAAATTGCCCTCGGGCCCACGTGCCCGAATTATATAATTTATTCTAATTTTCATGCTCAAATTCGTGGGCAAAAATCCAACAATGCAAAATTCTAGATTTTCTTCCAAATTCCATAATTTCCACAAATTTCCCCACTTAAATCTGTACCTAAACCATGCATTTAACTTGAAATGAGTTGGAATATCTTACCTTGTGTTCCTTGAAGAAAATCCCTTCTTGAGCTCTCCAAAATCGTCCAAGTCAAATGAGAGAAATGAAGGAAATGGCAAATTTCCCGTTTTCAAACACCATATTGCATCCATCCTTTTAGCACTTGCGTTCCCGCAGGTGCGCCCAACTCTTCCGCACCTTCAGTCTCCTCTTTCCCCGAATAGCGCCGCACCTGGGCTTCAGCAGGTGCGGAAATATCCTCGCATCTACGGCCCTCAGCCAAGCCTCCCCTTTTTCCGCTTCTGCGACCCCACAGCCGCACCTGTGGTGCCGCACCTGCAGCCAAAACTTTGCAGGTGCTGTCACACCAGATGACATCAACCTCAACTTTCTCTCAACTCCAAATGTGATCCGTTAACCACCCGGATCAACCCGAGGCCCCCGAAACCCTGTCCGATTACACCAACCTGTTCCAAAACATAATGCGGACCTGCTCGAGGCATCAAATCACATCAAATAACATCGAAACAATGAACCGCTCTCCAATTCAAGCCTTATGAACTTTGAAATTTCAAACTTCTACATTCAATGCCGAAACCCGTAAAATCACGTCTGATTGACCCTAAATTTTGCACACAAGTCACATTCAACTTTACGAACCTGTTCCATGTTTCAGAATCGTATTCTGACCTCAATATCAAAATTTTCACTTCCGGCCGGATTTCCTCAAAAACCTTCAAATTTCTATCTTTAGCTAAATGACTTTAAAACAACCTACGGACATCTGAATTCACTTCCGATCGCTCTCCCAACTCTAGAATCACCATACAGAGCTATTCCCAGACTTGGAATCCCAAACGGACATCATTATCAATGAAATGCACTTCAACCCAGACTTATGAAATTCCTTCTAAAATGCTGACTTCCACAATATACGCTAAAACGCTCCCGGGTTATCCAAAACCTGATCCGGACATACGCCCAAGTGCGAAATCATCATTTGAATCTGCTGGAACCTTCAAATCCTGATTCTGAGGTCATTTACTCAAAAGTCCAATCTTAGTCGATTCTTCCAACTTAAGGCTTCCGAAATGAGAATTTTCTTTCCAATTTGACTCTGAACTTCCCGAAATTCAACTCCGACCACGCCTAAGAGTCATAACACCTGAAACAAAGCTGCTCATGACCTTAAACTGTTGAACGACGTGCTAGAGATCAAAATGACCGGTCGGGTCTTTACACTTATTCCTCTTGTTACGGCATGCAACACAATCCCACCTGTCCACTCTTATTACTCCTTGTTGCAGCGTGCAACCCGCTCCCACCAGACAATCACATTCACCACTATAATAAAGGTTTAACAAATTAAATCAAAGGCTTTCAAAATATTTATGTCTCAATAAATGTAAACAGAAAACTATACTATTAGGTAACCTCATCAATTATCACTACACAACGAAACCAACCAGAATGTATCATAAAACACTAACAACCTGCTCAACCATTAATTTACCACAATGAAGCTAAGGAACAATTAATACTTCCAAATAAGTGAAACAATATCTAACAAACAAGTAGACAAAACAACTAGACATGGAGGCATCATTAATCATGAAACAGTTAAGACAAGACTATAATAAATTGGAAACAGGGAAGGGAACATGCTAAACCGATAATTTGGATGCGCATAGGTACTCGTCACCTCACCTATACACCACTCACATGCAATTTCACATAGAATTTAAGTTGGGGATTCCTAATCCCTCAAGTCAAGGTTAGACTAAACACTTACCTCAATTTCGCAGGCCACTCACTGCTCAATTACAACTTTTCCTTTCGAATTCACCTCCAACACACTCGTATCTAATAATAATTAGTTCAATATCATTAATTACTGCTAAAGGAACTAACTTTAATGCAAAATTATGATTTTCTTAAGTTTTCCCCAAAAATAAAAAAATTGACCCCGGACCTGCTTGGTCGAAACTCAAGGTTCGGACCAAAATATGTTCATCCATTCTCCCACAAGCCCGGATATATAACTGGTTTTGGAATCCAACCTCAATTTGAGGTCTAAATCCCTAAAATTTGAAATTTCTAAGTTCTACCAAAATCCCTAATTCTACCATGAAAGCTCTAGATTCTAGGTTGAAATCTTGTTAAAAGTTTTAAGATATTGAAAGGAATTAGTTAGGAATCACTTAGCTATGATTTGGAGAAGTTTGGGTCTTTGGAAAATCGCCTATGGAGGTTTTAGGTTTGAGAGAATTGAAAATTAGGTGAAAATCCTGTCTAAGTCCCAACTTAACAGGCTGCGGATGTCGCAACTGCGACTGGAGCTTCGCATTTGCGAAGATCGCAAATGCGAGAAGGATATCGCAATTGCAAACCCTTTCGCATTTCTGCAGCTGTCGCATTTGCGACTTCTGGGGCCATCGCAATTTCGAGTGGAAGTTCGCATATGTGAACATGGGCTTCCCCAGGTACTCATTGCAAATGCGAAGAATATCTCGCATTTGAGAGAATCATGATGGCCCAGGCTCTTCGCAAATGCGATTAAAGTCTCACATTTTCCATGACTGCCTGCATCGCAATTGCGATGCATGATCTTGCAATTGCGAGATCAGAGGCCTGTACAGACACAAGATGCACCAACTATGTTTTTTATGTCCTAAACACTCTGTGGCCTATACTAAACTCACCCGAGCCCTCGGGGCTCCAACCCAAACATGTACACAAGTCTAAATATATCATACGAACTTGCACGTGCGATCAAATCACAAAAATAACACCAAAAACTATGAATTTAGCAACAAAACTCATGAATTCTTCAAGAACACTTCAATTTCACTAATTTCTCAACCGGACGTCCGAAACACGTCAAATGAACTCCATTTCCACCAAATTTCACAGATAGGACTTAAACATTATAACAAACTTGTATCAGGCTCCGGAACCAAAATACAGGCCCGATACCAACGAGTTCAAACATTAATTCATTTCTTTATTTCCTTTAAAATCAAGCATAATAATTTTCTTCAAAAATTGATTTTTAAAGCTAGGGACCTCGAAATAAAATTCGGCGCATACGCCCAAGTCCCATATTTTATTGCGAACTTTCCGGGATTGTCAGAATATGGGTCCGGATCTGTTTGCTCAAAATGATGACCAAAGTCAACTAAAATTTAAATTTTTAACTCTAAAAATTATTATTTCATATATTTTCACATGAAGGCTTTTCGGATTACGCCCGGACTGCGCACACAAATCGAGGTAAAATAAAATTAATCTTTTAAAGGATAATGAGCGCGGAATGGAGTCTTAATTCATAAGATGATCCGTTGGGTCATCACAATCTCCACCTCTAAAACAAACGTTTGTCCTCGAACGGACATAGAAAAGTACCTGAAATGGCGAACAAGTGGGGATATCTACTTTTCATGTCCGACTCGAACTCTTAAGTAGCTGGCTCGACAGGTTGACCTTTCTACTGCACTCGAACTAAAGGGTAACTCGTTGACCTCAACTGACAAACCTCCTCGTCTAAAATGGCTACTGGCTCCTCCTCATAAGTCAAATCCTTATCCAATTGGACAGAGCTGAAATCTAACACGTGGGACGGGTCACCATGATATTTCCAGAGCATAAACACATGGAATACCAGATGAACTGAGGATAACCCTGGAGGCAACGCAAGTTTATAAGCTACCTCCCCCACTCTCTCTAGATCTCAAATGGCCCGATATACCTAGGGCTCAACTTGCCCTTCTTCCCAAATCTCATAACACCCTTCATGGGCGATACCCAAAGTAATACTCTCTCTCCAACCATGAATGCCACATAACGAACCTTACGGTCAGGATAACTCTTTTGCCTGGACTGAGCTGTACGAAGTCGATCCTATATAATCTTGACCTTGTCCAAGGCCTCCTGAACTAAGTCTGTACCCAATAACCGAGCCTCTCCCGGCTCAAACCATCCAACTGAATATCTGCACCGTCTACCATATAATGCCTCGTAGGGAGCCATATAAATGCTCCACTAGTAACTATTATTGTAGGAAAACTCCACTAACGACAAGAAATGATCCCAAGAACCTCCAAAATCAATAACACAAGCACAGAGCATTTCCTCTAAGACCTGAATAGTACGCTCGGACTGCCCGTCTGTCTGAGGATGGAATGTTATGCTCAACTCAACCCGTGTACCCAACTCATGCTGAACTGCCCTCCAAAAGTGCGAGGTAAACTGTGTACCTCGATCAGATATTATAGACACGGGCATACCATGAAGGCGAATGATCTCCCGAATATATACCTCTGCCAACCGCTCCAAGGTATAAGTACTTGCCACCGGAATGAAATGTGTTAATTTAGTCAGCCTATCCACAATAACCCAAACAACGTCGTGCTTCCTCTGAGTCTGTGGGATTCCAACAACGAAGTACATAATGATACATTCCCACTTCCACTCAGGAATCTCTATCTGCTGAAGTAAACCACTGGGTATCTGATGCTCATACTTTAACTGTTGACAATTCAAGCAACGATCCATATAAGCAACAATATCCTTCTTCATCCTTCGCCACCAATAATGTTGTCGTAGGTCCTGGTACATCTTGGCAGCACCCGGGTGAATAGAATACTTAGAACTACGAGCCTCCTCAAGGATCAAGTCACGAAGCCCATCTACATTAGGTACACATATACGACCCTGCATTCTCAAAACACCGTCGTCGCCAACTGTAACTTGTTTCGCACCACCGTGCTGAACTATGTCCCTAAGGACCATCAAATGCAGGTCATCATCCTGCCGATCTCTGATACGCTCAAATAAAGAAGACCGAGCGACTGTACAAGATAGAACACGACTGGGAGAAATATCCAACCTCAAGAACTTATTAGCCAATGTCTGAATGTCTCAAGCTAACGGTCTCTCACCGACTGGAATGAATGTAAGGCTGCCCATACCCACTGCTTTCCTAGTCAATGCATCGGCCACCACATTGGCCTTCCCCAGATGATACAATATAGTGACATCATAATCTTTCAATAACTCTAACGATCTCCTCTGCCTCAAATTAAGATCCTTTTGCTTGAACAAGTACTGAAGACTGCGATGATCCGTGAAAACCTCACACGGCACACCATAGATATAGTGCCTCCAAATCATCAATGCGTGAACATTGGCTGCCAACTCTAAGTCATGGACAAGATAATTTTCTCATGAACCTTCAACTGCCGAGATGCATATGCAATCACCCTGCCCTCCTTCATCAATACCACTCAAAGCGGCATCACAATATACCGTGAAGGATTTCGAACCTGTTGGTAATACCAACACCGATACTGAAGTCAAGGCTGTTTTGAGCTTCTTAAAGCTCGCCTCACACTCGTCCGACCATTTGAACGTGACACCTTTCGGAGTCAATTTCGTCATTGGGGATGCTATGGATGAGAACCCATCCACAAAACGATGGTAGTAACCCGCCAAACCCAAGAAACTCCTAATTTCCGTGGCGGAAGTGGGTCTAGGCCAGTTCTTTACTGCCTATATCTTTTTAGGATCTACTTGAATACCCATTTCAGATACGATGTGACCCAAGAAAGCTACTGTACCCAACCAGAACTCACACTTTGAAAATTTTGCGTACAACTGACTATCCCTCAAAGTCTAGAGCGCTATTCGGAGGCGCTGCTCATGCTCCTCCCGACTGCGGGAGTATATTAGAATATCCTCAATGAACACAATTACAAAGGAATCCTGATAAGGTTTGAAAATACGATTCATAAAGTCCATAAATGCTGCTGGGGCATTAGTCAAGCCAAAAGACATCACCAGAAATTCATAGTGCCCATACCTCGTCCGAAAGGCTGTCTTAGGAACATCGGATGCCCTAATCTTCAACTGATGGTAATTCGATCTCCAATCAATTTTCGAAAACACCCTGGCACCCTGAAGCTGATCAAGCAAATCATCAATTCTCGGCAACAGGTACTTATTCTTGATAGTAACTTTGTTCAACTGTCGGTAATATATATACATCCTCATCGATCCATCCTTCTTCTTCATGAACAAAACTGGTGCACCCCAGGGCGAGACACTAGGTCTAATGAAACCCTTATCAACTAAGTCTTTCAACTATTCTTTCAATTCATTCAATTTTGGTGGGGCCATCAGGTATGGAGGAATAGAAATGGGTTGAGTGACCGGAGCCACATCAATGAAAAAATCGATATCCTTGTCGGGTGGCATCCCCAGCAGGTCTGCAGGAAATACCTGGGAAACTCATGAACAACTGGCACCGTATCTATAGAAGAAGCCTCAACATTAGAATCACGAACATGAGCCAAATAAGCCAAACACCCCTTCTCAACCATGCAACGAACCTTGGTGTAAGAAATAATCCTGCTGGAAGAATGACTAGGAGTCCCTTTCCACTCTAATTGGGGAAACCCCGGCAAAGCTAGAGTAACTGTCTTGGCATGACAGTCCAAGATGGCATAATAAGGTGATAGGTAATTCATGCCCAATATGACATCGAAGTCAACCATGTCAAGAAGCTAAAGGTCCACACTGGTTCAAGACCCTCAATAACAACCACACACGAACGATACACATGATCTACAACAATAGCATCCCCCACGGGTGTAGACACATACACAGGGACACTCAAGGAATTGGAGGGCACAACCAAATACGAAGCGAAATAAGATGACACATATTAATAAGTAGACCTCAGATCAAACAGAACTGAAGCATCTCTATTGCAAATAGAAATGGTACCTATGATAACAACATCGGAGGACTCCACCTCAGGTCTGGCTGAAAATGCATACAATCAGGGCTGGGCCCCACCACCATGAACCACGTCTCTAGGAGGACCCCTGATAAGCAGACCTCCACCTCTAGCGACCTCCACCTCTAGCGGGATGGGCTCCACCTCTAACGGGCTGGCCTCCACCTCTGATAATCTGGCCCCTACCTCTGGCTACCTGACCCCTACCCCTGACTGGCTGGGCAGGTGGTGCTGCAGCTGGTGCCGGAACTATAGCACGAGAACTCTGGTACTGAGGCTGATTACCAAAAAATCTCGGACAAGCCCTCCGAATATTCCCATATTCACCACACTCAAAGCATCCCTCATGATATATAGGTTGACCCTAATGAGCCGGCTGACCACGATAATAACTCTGCAGAGGAGGTGCTCTGATAGGAGCTGATGGTGCGCTATAGACTGGCTGAGTAGAAGGAGGCATATAAGAACCACGACCACCTGAGGTACCATGAGATGCCTGAAGTGCTGAATGAAATAGCCTGGACGAATGGCCTCTGCTAAAAGTAACCTCCCCTCTAGATGAGTCGCCGTTGAATCCACTAGAATGGCGACATCTCTTATTTGACCCCTTACCTCCCATTACAAGAACCATCTCAACTCTCCTGGCCACATCCTAAAAGGAAATCTCGCTCCCTGTCTCCTTAGCTATTTGCAACATGATGTGCTAAGCAAGGCTCTCAATAAATCTCCTGACCCCCTCTCTCTCTCTCTCTCTCTCTCTCTCTCTCTCTCTCTCTCTCTCTGTGGGTAACAAAAGAATAACATGTCGAGCCAAATCCATAAAGAGATTCTCATACTGGGTAACAGTCATGCTGCCCTTCTGAAGACACACAAACTGATGATGGTTCTCCTCCTTGGCAGTGATAGGCAAAAACTTCTCAAAAAAGAGATGTGAAAATTGATCCCAAGTCAGAGCAGGTGACCCAATTGGTCTAGTCAAAAAATAATCCCTCCACCATTTCTTGGCGGAACTAGTCATCTGAAAAGCGGCGAAGTCGACCCAATTGGTCTTCAAAATACCTATGTTCCGAAGAACCTCATGAAAACTATCAAGATATTTCCGAGGATCCTCTGAAGTGGAACCACTGAAATGAACAGGAAAAAGCTTGATGAACCTGTCCAATCTCCACAAAGCATCGGAGGACATAGCTTCCCCATCAACAAGAGGTGCTGCAACAACTGGATGAACTACCCCAACTGGATTGGCTGCTGGGGTCTGAATCTGAGGAGTAATCTGCTAAAGAGTGAGAGTGGCAGGAGTCTGGACCCCTCCTCCAGCCTGAGATACGGTTGCTGCCACATGGAATGCGCCAGTCTGGGCTACACTCTCCATAAGGCCTACTAATCGGACCAAAGCATCCTGAAGTACCGGGGTAGCAATAAACCCCTCTGGGACCTGAGTTGTTCCCGCTGGAATGGCCTGAGCTGGAGCCCCCTCATCAATCTCTATATGGGGCTCCGCAGCTGGGGCTGCTGCCTGAGCAATGGGCAGAGTCTTGCCCCTGCCTCGGCCTCTGGCATGGACTCGACCTTTGTCCCTAGTAGGATTTGCTTCTGCTGGAGGACCTGATTGTTGGTCAGCGCAAGAAAAAACATGTATTCTCGCCATCTGCGAGAGAATAGAAGAGTTCAATCAGTATTTGAGATAACAAGAATCGCACGACAGAGTAGAAATAAAATGAGATTGTTCCTAACTTTATAGCCTCTGAGAGATAAGTACAGACGTCTCCGTACCGATCCCTCAGACTCTATTAAGCTTGTTCGTGAATTGTGAGACCTAGGCAACCTAGTGCTCTATCAACTGAGCGTTTCCTTTAAAGATTTATTTTAATATAAGTAAACAGTTAAAAATATATGCGAATTCTAATACTAACCAATAATGATATCGAGAATACTGTACGAAATAATGAAATGAAACTCGAAACTAATATTAATATCTAGCTACCCAGGATTTGGAGTCACAATTCACGAACTACTAAAGAATACTACAAGTATTTGGTTGAAAGAAAATATATATATATATGTTTTGAATGAAATAAAATAGTAACTAAATAATGTGGAGAAGATTCCAGGAATTTGCGGATGCCAACAGATCTACCTCGTGTCTCCATACGAAGGATCAACTACTACTCGAAAACCAACTCTAGCCGGAACCTGGATCTGCACAAGAAGTGCAGAGTGCAGTATCAGTACAGCCGATCCCATGTAATGGTAAGTGCCGAGCCTAACCTCGATGAGTTAGTGACGAGGCTACGACGGGAATTTATAATAATACCTGTATACAGTCTTTAATAAAGCAAAAGGAAATATTAAACTAAATAAACAATAACTTGCAGTAAATAATTAAGTGACTCAGCTATAACCAAACCTTACGAAAAATTCCAAGTTACAGTTTAAATAACGGTAAGAGCAAAATATGGGAACAACAAAATAAAACAGTGGGTCTTTCAATTTCCATTATATAACCAGTAACAACATAAATATTCTCCCTTATTACACCTTGTTGTGGCGTGCAAGCCGATTCCACCTATCCACCCTTATTGCTCCTCAATATATCACCCTTATTCCTCCTGTTGCGGCGTGCAACCCGATCCCACCTGTCCACCCTTATTACTCCTTGTTGCCGCCTGCAACCCGCTCCCACCAACATTCACCATTTATAATAAAGGTTTCACAAATTAAATCAAACTCTTTCACAATATTTATGTCTCAACAAATGCAAACAGAAAATTGTACTATTAAGTAACCTCACCAATTATCACTACACAGCGAAACTGTCACGACCCCAAATCCTAAAAGGTCGTGATGGCGCCTATCGTGGAACTAGGCTAGCCAACCATCACCTTACTGCGCTTTTGTTCAATTATAATAGTTCACAATTATATAATAAGCAAGCAACCACATCATAATTAATATAATTAAGTATTAGCATTCCCATATTTTAAAGTAAACAACCTCCCAAGAACTGGAGTCAATAGTCATGAGCATCTAAGAATAAATAAACTAACTCTGCTAAAACTATAATATATGTCTCTGAATCAAATGCTAAGACTAAATAAGGAAGGGAAATGGAGAAGCTGTGGACGCTGGACAGCTACCTCGAAATCCCGTGAAATGCTGCTATCAACTGCGTCAGCTACTGCTGCGAACTAGTACCTGGATCTATGCACAGAGGCACAGAGAGTCTTTATGAGTACGCCAACTCAGTA
>ML269923.1:9421-27488 GCA_005239495.1 Nicotiana undulata
AAAAAAAAAAAGGTGGGGGGGGTGAACAAAAAAGAATGTAAACACTGCACCAACTGAAAATGTGGATCCAACCATTGGTTCAAAATAGGGAATCTAGACTGCTAGCTTTTTTGCAAGTAGACAGCCTATACAAGAAGCTTTACTCACTCACCTCAGCAAAAACCAACACAATTTTTGGAAGGTACTGATTGTCAGGACCCAGAAGTTCTCGGTCTGACCTGCAAGCAAGAAAATATGGCAAAATGTAAGACTAAGGAAACATTAAAATATCATGACATGTCGGCAAGTTTGAGTTAAGTAAAAACATGTCAAGATGACTCAGTCAGATCAACCACCCATAGATCAAAGAAGCATGCAACTGTCATATGAATGATATTGATGCAGGATACAAATGGAGCAAAATGGATAGAGGGGATTCATATAACTGAATCCAACTAGCTTATTCATATATATAATAGAATCCAACTAGCTTATTCATATATATAATACCTTTCAACCATTGAACAGAGTTGGTCATGAACAACCTTGGCCTCAATGAAGTCACCTTTTATAGGAAGGCAATTCAACCAAGCAGGAATAACCTGCAAAAAGTCATAAAAATTGAGAACTTCGGTAATTATAACAGAGTACCAAGTAGTAGCGAAAATGAATTCTCTTCGTGCAAAGGCTCTACATAGGTTAGAAAATATCTGATATGTACGCACATGCAAAATCAAGGACAGATTTATCAAAACAAGCACACTTCTGCTCAGTAAAGTATAAATTGACTTTTTTCCAGACGCTAAAGCACAAGCGATTGAAAGAAGAACAGATGACTGATTTAGAGCCCACCCCCCCACCCCCCACCCCAAAAAAACAATAACACGTTAATTTGTTGAAAATGCTTTGACAGACGATCCAATGAATTTGTCTTGAAAGCATCTATATCTCTGTATGATAATGAAAATGGTAGGAGTTGCAAGCACCGACGCAAATCAGAAAAGTAATAATTATCCTCTTACAATTTGATGCAAGAACTGAAAGTTCATTGCTCCATCTCAAGCATATAGTAGCGACAAATAAACGAGCATATCTAACAAAAAAGAAGCTTGGATTTCCAGAATACTATACCTGGGATGAGTCAATACTGTCACGATGAAATTGACATATCTTCCCCAGTGCTGAAACAGCATTATCATATGCCATTACATTCTCAGGTTGAAGAGCATTAGGATGCCTAATAACGACATTGAGCCTTGATAGAGCCTCTGAATTATTAAGGTCATAAATGTAATCAAGATAAGAACACGGTACTCCCATCTCAGTTGAATAATCCGAGGAAAAAAGTAAAAGAGGAACAGTTTCAAAAACCATAGTAAACTATATCATACCTCCAACAAGAGGTTTGAAAACAGAACCCCCATATTCTGCGCATACACCAAGTCCATAAACAGCAGCCTGAACAAAACATTGTTTGGATTCAGTTAGATATAACAGCATGTGCAGCTTGTCTGGAAAATGCTACAACCAATAAACATTATACAAACCTGCCGGACATCCGGGCTTTCGTCATTGCATGCTTCCAAAAGGAAAGGCAGATATGTGTCATAGTACCTGTATTGCACATGAAAAAACAGTCAGATCGAACACTTTGAAGTTAGAATACTAGCAGCTCAATTTTAAGACAAAGCTATAGACTTACTTCAGAGCTGCTTCACGGCACTGCTCTGCAACGTCATCAAAGATACAAATTGCTATCCTCCTTTCTTCAGCTGTTTTATCCTTGCCCTTAATGGATGCAAGTGGGGAAAGGACGGAGAAAAAAGAGTTGTATAATGAGATGCAAACAGCATAAAAGACAGAGTTGTATCAACTATCAAATAACATGAGGTGATCCTTACCCACATAGGCATGAGATATGATGAAAGTTCGTCAAAGAAAGGCAAGAAGGCTGCCTTGAATGTCTTGATCAGTGTGCCCAATATTTCACCAACCTAATCAAAAAAATAATAATGAGATTCGATAAAAGACATATAATAGATTCCAAAATTTGAGATATGTATCAAGATACACCACTCTAACTCATCTATGAACTTAATCTTATGTTAAAAACATACTTGGTCAAAAACTTCTTCTTCTTGCTCGTTTTCCTCCCTTAGCAACTCATTTTCCTCGGCATCAAAGTCTTCAGCTTTGGCCCTCTCTGCACGTTCTCGTTTTCGACTTGAACTGGCGGTGATGACCTGCTTTATCTCTTCCACAATGCTTCGGACCTGAGCTTCATCCAGTAGTGGCCCAGAGATCTGAAAAGCGGCAAAAGAGGATCTTTAATAAGATTAAACATCTTATGCCCCACATGGAATACTGACAGAATCACATACTGAAAGATGCATTTAAGCCTTGTCACATACTGAAAGATGCAAGCATACAAGCCATTTCACAGGTTTCTAGTCATTACTTCGAGAAATCAAGCTCTAGGTCTCCCAAGTCACATTTGCTGGTTTCACTGAGTTTTCTATCAAGGTGCTTCTGTAGAATTAGAATGTGAAATAGGTTGACTCCATGCACAAAAGGTATTTAACAAGATAATTAATCATTCATGTTGCAGTATTATTGCATACAAATAAGTCTCTAACTTCCTATGTGAGTGCCGATACCCATTAGCTACATCTAATCCAGGCAAAAGAAATAATTTAAATGACTAAAAAAAGTATACATAAATGGCCTCATAACAAAACACTGTATGCTGCAGAAGCTAATTTTCTCATCATATTGTTAACTTAAAAGGAAATAGTTTTAAAAGGAAAAAAAGCTTGTAATGGTTAACATATCATCAAAAGAAATAAGCAATCTTAAAAGATTAACCAACCTGCACACACTCATTAATTGCATCTAACATACTTGCACATATTTCTGTATCAGGCTCCTGCATGAGATAGCAACCGAAATGTCAGAAACTTCCAATCCCAACACATGTACCATAATAACTTTCTACAGAAGAAAGAACACCATAACACCAACAAATAACTAGAGAGGTCAACCTTATGCAAAGCTTCAATCAAAGCTGGTATAATGTAGTCGGATAATTGCTTGACGTAGGACTCATTTCGGCCCTGAGCAATCCCTTTCTCGACAGCCAGTTTAGCAGAACGTAACAGCTCCGGCATTGCTATAAACCAAGACAAAATAAAATATCAGTCATCACCCAAAAAGAGACCAATAATTGGAGAAGTACAGAAAACCAAAGAAAGGTATGGAAAAGTAAGAAATCTCACCTGAAACCGCCGCTTTCCTTACTTCCTCATGGAAATAGAATTTGAGAAGTGGAACTAACGTCGGAGCAACCTATTTAATGCATTGATGCCCTTTGTTAAGCGGGACTTTACTCAATAGCATGTACAAAAGAATATGCAAGTGCTTATTAATGCCAACCTGATCAATCCATGGGTAGAAACCTTCCTTCAGCTCATCAGCATAGCAGCATAGCATATTACAAGCTGTAGCCTTCTCCTCTAAGACACTTGTTTTGATGCCTATTCTTTTATCCCCAAGAGTGATGGTCTCCATACTGCAAGATATGCATCTTAACTAAGATCTGACGGAACTCCAAAGAGTACCCACGAATGAGGAGCCGATACAATTCATAAGTCCATAAGAACAAAAATGAGAACAGGTCATAAATGTTTAGAATATACAGCTAAGTTTGTTGCATATCAGAACTTTTGAATGCAAGACTGAGTCAGTATCCTCTTAATTAAATTGCATCAAGTAGGGATGCAAATCGGGCGGGGCGGGTGGGAAAATCTTAACCCATTAAAGTTTTAACTCGCCCGGCCTGCCCCATTCAGCATTTTTCAGGAATATGATCTTTTCTGCCTGCACCATCTGTGTGTTCTTTCATTTTTTTCTTTTATTTCTATGAATTTCTTACTGCTTTTGCAGATTCATATACAAGTTTAATATCCCAAATTTAATTTATAATTAGAGATTTTTGCAACCTCTTTAAAAACCCGAGTCCTTCCATTTTAGTTATTTTTTACACTCTTATTATTCAAGTTATATGGATGTAAATGAAAATGCTCTACCTCTGGACAGAATGCACATTTCATTTCTTATGATATTTTCAGAAGGAAAAGCAATATTTACTTTAACCATTTAGCATGATAACTAGTATGTTGGGCATTGAACTATTTGAAATGCAACTTAAGAACCCAAAGTCTAAACAAAATTTATAATTTTTCTTCGCCACAATAGAACTCTAGTCACAAAGAATGATCATTCCTTTCCAAACATGAAGTTATGCTGGGCATCTGCAGTATGGCATATGAAAGATGTGGAAACGTACTCCACTAAAACTCGACAACAATTTCCTTAGACTGAAGTCAATACATTGTGGTTTTATTAGCTGTTCGTTTAGGTCAAAGAATAAAATATAGCAATTTATTTGGAATTCTGATGGTTTCATTTTTTAAGGTTTTCTACTTTTTCCTGCCATTAACAGTTTAACCTATGTCTGACCAGCATATTTCACCAATTTTATATTTTTTACCAACAAATTTCTACATAACATAAAATACAAAATGACAAGTAACACCAGCTGAGACAAACCCAATCAGCAAAGAACTTCAAGTTAAGGGTACAAGTGTAAACTTCATTCAGAAAATATTACCTATCATCATCTGATTCATCAAGTTCATTGTCTGAATCTGCAGATGATATGGTCACATCGGGCTTTAGTTGAGCAGACTGTAATAAAGGAGGCATGACTACACTCATGTAAGGAAGGAAATCCTGTCCCAAGCACTTGCAAAGCCTGGCCCATGCCTACAACGAAATTGAGAATGTAGTGATGACAGTGTTCAAATAAGTTCTGTGTCTTTGGATTCAAGAAATGCACCCAAACCTGCAACATATAACTAGTAGTAGGGTCATCCGTCTCCATTTGTGATCCTTGTAGTGACATAAGCACTTCCATAACCTGTAAAGACAATAAAGTGTCATGTAAGAAATATACTAAAAAGTTGAATCAAAACGAGTGGAACATATGAATTAGGGACCGCTATTTGTAAGGACATTGATATCTACAATACAACTACGCCTCATTCCCAAACAAGTTGGGGTCGTCAACATGATCATTACCAAAATAAAGTAAAAGTAAAGCAAAAAAAGATAGACGTTTTATAAATAAATAAATAAATAAATAATAATAATAATAATAATAATAAGGAAAGTTCTCTACCAAGTCTAAGTCCTATTCCCAATTAGTAGGTATCACCTATATGGATCTATATCTTCATTATGCCCTATCCTTGGCTAAGTTAAACTAAAATCTCACTCATTAAAACTCGGCAACATTGTTTTCTTTTGTCATACTGACCTGCTTAGCATCATCTCTGAATTTGTCCTTGCCAACAGCCATCCCAACCAAGCTTATGCACTCCATGGCTTTGGCTCGAAGCATGCGGTTAGATTTATCATTCGCATTTACCAGGATTGATTTCAAATATGGCATCACAGCGTCATAGTACTTCTGGAAGTTTTCCTGTTGAATGTAATTCATTAACCATTGCGGTCCAACGGAAGATTAAAAATCAGAAAAAATGTAACAAGTTAATACCTGGGATGAATCAGCCACCGAAGCCAAAGCAGTTAATGCTCCTTCTTGCACCATTTGTTTGGGGTTCTGCATTTCAGACAATAGCAAAGAGCAGAAAGAAATCATGAGCATCATTTCTCAGTAGTAAAAGATAAGACACATATGCTATCTTGTAGAATACCTGCAAAAGTACAAGCAGTTTGCTAACAATTCCATCTAAGTAAGGTGTCAAAATTTCTGGTGTGCAGTTCTCACTGAAGTTGAGGACAGCTGATGCAGCATGTGCCTGTGAATACAGGAAAAGAAAAAAAGCAAAAAAAATAATTTAACTGCATTGACAACCAGACCAAGCAATAACATGCATAAGCACCATAACCAACGGTAGTATTTGATAGTTAAGTGCAGGCTACACTTTTGAACTTACAAAAACTCACCATCACCAATGATTAATCAGGTATTGAACACTCGCTACCCATAATGATCAATCAAGTATACTCACATATCAAAAAAACATTTATCATTCTTCCCACAAGTGACAACAATCAGCTAAACCTCAATCCACGTTGGGTTCAACCTAAGTGTCTGCTCCGCGCTTTTCGCACCCGTTTCATTTCATCAACAGATAATTTTTCCTTGAAGCAAATTAAGAGTTCTCCAAAAAAGAGGTACATTTAAATATCATTCAATAAAAGTGGCTAACCGGAAACCAAAAAAAGGGGGGAATAAAACTTCTGACCTAGTGTAAGTGTAAAAATAAAAACAGCTACATCATAATCTCAACTAATTGGTATCATATGTATAAATCCTTTATTTGCATTGTGTTCTTTCTTCAGATAACAATCAATAATTAAAAATCCTACAGGCATGAAACCAATACTGTAAAAAAGTTAAGCATTCGGCTCTCCTTTATTAAGGTACAGTGCATCTATAAAGGGTTCACAATAGCACTCGGACACACCTGTACTCGTGGATTATCGTAATCCACCAAAGCTGCTGCCAACGCCGGCAGTACTCTGTGGTGGTATTGTACTTGCAAATCTGGCCCCAAGTCAGTAGACAACTGGCCAATTGCATTAATAGCTGCCCATCTCACTCGAGGATGAGGATCTTGGAAACAGCTTAAAACCATGTTTACCACTTGCTCGAAATTCTTAATCATCACCTATGATAGCACAAAAACCCACGGAATTAAAATACACAAGCAAAGCAAAATAAGCAATACTAAAATTGACAAACAGGCAGAGTAAAGTGTCTTCAACTCATACATAAATATACTACCAATATTGGTAACACAGCATTGTTTAAAAAGCAATACTAGTCCAATGAACTCCAGCTAGCTGATTCTCGTGAAAATAACCAAAATGGCCAATGAGGATCAGCAACCGATTCAGCTGTGCTAGAGTAGCAAGTAACTAACCATCAAAAAGCACCATCTTTACTATGATGTTCAACATAGATGGGTCTACAGTCATCAGAGCTCACCCTTAATAAATACTCCATCAGTCCTAATCTATGTGAAACCTTTCCAGAATGTCCCAAAGTGTTCGACACAATTCCATTATAAACAACTTTTACAATTTCAGCAGTATATGTAAAGTAAACTGTATAAATTAACTTCTCAGCTATCAGACAAATATTTACTTAAACATGTTCTTTCTCTATCACTAATATGATATACAAGTTAAATTAACAGATTAGAAATGGAACTGAGAGAGTACAAAGACAAATACAACAAGTAATCTCAAACAGTTGGGGTCGGCTATATGAACCCTCAGGACCATGTTACTCCATATAAACTCATCTCACGTTAATATTATACAATATAAAAATAAAATGAAGTTTTTTATAATTTCTACGGACATATAGACCTAAAGTAAAAAGTGCTAACAGAGTACAAAGACAAAGGAAATCAAAATATTAGTACCTTTGTGCAACCTTCAGCAATCTGAGCAAGTGCAATGAGTGCAGCATGGTGCTTTTGCCACTCAGGAGCAGCCAAGTAAGGAGGCAACTGCTCGGATGCAACAGGAACAATAGTACTACCGCCCAATGCAATCGCCAAACGGTCCAAACATTCCTGACCAACACTGTAATTACTCGTTTCCCCTGCATCCTCGTGCTCAACTTCAGCACTATGCCAAATGGGCTCATCCTCGATATCAAGCAACATCTTCATCAAAATGGCAAACAACCTACTAATAAACTGTGGCAATTTCCTCATCATTCCAGGCGCTCTTTCCCTCGCCTCAGCCAATGTAATCACAAACTCAATCGCCAAATGCCTCGTCCCCTCTTCTAAACTCTCCGCCTCGGCCACTTGCAGCATTGCGCCAACCACATCGACGAGCTGTCTCCTCAAAAACCTAGGCTCAGTACCTGCCAATTCAATCAACAACTCCAAAGCCTCCTGCGCAGTTGCCTCCTGCCCACTGTTCAACGCCTCGGTCAGCGTCTTCATCATAGCAGGCAACAGATCCTGAAACCTATCCCTATCGTTTGAGCTCGATAAACACTGAATAAAATTAATCACAGCGCTCAATCCCGCAATCCTCACATCAGGATTGGGTGAATGATTCAGCGTCTGCATAAATACTGAATGCAAGTCCTTAATGTACGGAACTAGCATTTCCCCAACATACTGTGCCAACAACGCGAATATCAAAAACGCGGATTCCTGCAATTTAGGTAAATCAGAAGTAACACACTGAAACATAAACGGCAACAATTCCGGCCACTGATTTTCGGGGAGAATCGAAGAAGCAAGTTCAGAAACAGTATCGCAAAGCTTTTTTATAATCGATTTCGATTCCTCGCGCTGGATGCACGTGAGGAGCACGGTTTTAATCCCCGACTGAGTTGACTCAGTGAGTTTAGGCCAAATGAACGAGTCGTCACGCGTGAGGAGCTTTCGTAAGAGGATTGTTGACATGGCGCGGGCTTCCTGGTGCGGGGAAGTGGAGAGGACGTTGGCGAGCTTGAGAGCGAGTGAATTCGGATCGTTTTGCTTGATGAGATTGAAAATGGACTCGGCTTGGGACCGTTGCTCGTTGGAAGCGGACATGAGATGAGAGATAAGGGTTTCAAAGGGTGCTGAATCTGGCCCGAGGATTGCAGCCAGTTGAGCTTGCTCCGCAGCCATGGCGAATTGAGTGAGTGAGTGAGAGGGGTGTGTGTGTGTGTGTGTGTGAGTGGATATGGCTATGGAGAAGAAAGAAGGTGGCGGTGAGCTTTGAGTTTTGTGAAATTGGGGTTTTGTTTTCTCTCTCACACACACAAGGATGAGGGAAGTGTGTGTCGCTATGAATATATAGAGAGGCGTGATTCGTGAAACACACACTGGCGCACTCTTTTTGGACTTCGTGGAAATAGAGAGAGAGAGTGGGGATTAGGAGGGTTTTTGGTTTTGAATTTTTTATTTCATTTAAAATAAAAGAATAAGAAATAATAATAGGTTCTCCCTCATTTATTTTTATTTTACAAAACAAAATACAACTTGTGCTGACAGGGCGGGCTGACATGACATGATTAGTAGGAACCAGGTTGAAGCCTATCGGGGTATTAAAATAATATCTAGGGTGTAATAAAAGGCAGATAGTAGAAGATTTAGACCCCGTTTAGACATAACAATATAAATTTCTAAAAAATGATGAAATTTTTTTTGAAGGTATTTGAAATTTAGAGTTATGTTTAAATATAAATTTCAGTTTGGGTTGAAGTTTTGTGAGTGATTTGAGCAAAAATTTTGAAAAATAATTTTTTGGAGTTTTTCAAATTTTTAAAATTTCCAAAATGCATCTTCAAGTGAAAATTGGAAAATTTATTAACAAACGCTAATTTCGAAAAAAAGTAAAAAAAATTTAGAAAAAAAAACAAAAAACTATTTTATGTCCAAACAGGCTCTTAGAGTCGGTGGATTCAAATTTTAAGAGCTCGTTCGGACATAAAATAATTCTTTTCGAAATCAGCATGTGTTCATAAACAGGCTCTTGAAGATGCATTTTGAAAATTTTCGAATATTTGAAAAACTTTCAAAAAGCTGTTTTCAAAATTTTCACTCAAAAATAACTCAAACTGAAATTTATGTCCAAACACAACTCTAAATTTTCAATACCATTTTCACTTGAAATTTTTTTCACCATTTTTTAGAATTTTACAATTTTTATGTCCAAACGCTTACTAAGAGTAATTTGTTTAGTGGAATAAGAGATTATAGTTTTGGTATAAATTATGAGATTATTTAATTTTATATTTCTTGTATAAATTGTTATTTTGCAGTTAGCAATTTTGGAATTACTTATACCACAATTATACTTATTATTTAGCTTATACGAAAACTTTATACTATAAGATAACAATCTCGATATTACTAATCCTCAGTAAAATAATAAAACGGCTCATTTGTCTGTCTCTAATACTTTTCTCCTAAAATATTTAAAGAGATACAAGGTTAAATTGAAAATAAAAATTTATCCCGATTTATTTAGTTTAAATAAACACATGTTTTACATTATACCTCATATTTTGAATAGCAAACCAAACATCAATGTATAAAATTAAGTAATTCCATTATTATTTAATTATTGCACGTACGATAATTTCGGGATAATTTAATTCACAATCAAACAACCCTATGATTTTAGCATTGAATTTATTGTGCGTTTGATATATATATATATATATATATATATTATGTCAAAAATATTTGAAATCAATTAGAACAGTATTATTGCAGCAAAGATCATCACACTTCCACTTGGCGCCTCTAATGATAAACACTTTTTTACACTTTTTTTATGAGGCAAAAAACAAAAAAAGAATTTTAGTCACATTAAGAAAAGAATGAATTTGGTAAATATCTAGAAAAATAAACATGGCCAAGGAAAATACGAACTTATATAGAAAATTAATGAAAGAAGGGCAAATAGAGAACAATTGAAATTTTCACAAGTTCCTTGTTTGGTATTCTTAAAGGAATGTAGTATTATTTTGAACTAAAATGGTAAAAATAGGTTTTCCAACAGGGTAAAACTAAGGGTGTGTTGGTTCAATCTTTTCATGTTTGGTTGACTTAAATGTTTTGGAAAATATTTTTCGTTTTTCAGTTTTAATTTTTTTATTTTTCAGTTTAAAGGTTCAAAATTTCACAAGTTCCAAAGTTGTTCGGAGGTTTATGTGTTTGGAAGTTTACGAATTTATAAATTATTAAATTTACAGGTTCTAAATTTCGCGGTTTCGAAAGTTTAGCGGTTCGGAAGTTTATGAAATTTGTGGGTTCGGAAGGTTGTTGGTTCGAAAGTTTACGGCTTCATGTTTATTATATCTAAATTATTTATAAATACCTTTAAGAAATCGTTTTCTTTAATTTGTGTACCAAACATCGAAAAATGAATAAAATTACTACTTATTTTTCAAAAAAATATTTTTCACGGAAGACATTTTTCGATATACCAAACACACCCTAAAAGGAGGAAAAAATGGACACACAATGAAGAAAAAAAGGGGGAGGGAAGAGGGGAATTGGAATTTTCCTTCCACTTGTGAGACGATCCAACATATGAAAGGGAAAATTATTTTGCCGTTCTCTCTTTAGTGAGCAAAGAGAATGGAAATTTCTCTCATTTTTATTTCCTTTCCTCACTTGGCTTACTCTATAAAATAAAAACAATAGAAAGAAAATCTGAATGTTAATAAAAAATATATATATTAATATTTTATTCTTTTCATACTTAGCAGTCAAAACTTGGTCGGCCTTGTACTTTTCTCTTCATTAAAAATAAAAAGAAATTTAAAAGGGAGGGACAGAAAAAAAGCTGAGAATATTGATATTGGTGGGGCTAATTAGCGGCAAATCGAGAAGAGTATGAATTGGAATTAGCTGTTATGTAGGTGTCAAAGTATTATAAAGAGATTAAATATTAAATAATATTTTTCTATAACTATCTTACATTTAAAAGAAACAGAAAATCTTGTGGCGAAGGATCACTCAAACTTATCAATAGGTTCAGCTGTTGATTTCATTTTTTTTAATTAATATTGGTAAAATACGGTCATACCACGTGGCAAGCACAATATTTGCCTTTACCCGTCGAAATTAGGCTGATCGGTAATAAAAAGTAAGTCGGTATTTTAATTGTGCAATTAAAAAATATACCGTCTAGGAATCGAATAAGTGTCTATATTGTGGCAGGATACTATTCTACCACATTAGTACATTTTAGTTTAATACTTTCTTTATTTTATTTGTATTCTTTAACTGCATTTTCACGTGAAAATAACTGACTGGGGTCAGACGATTTTATTAAAAATATAAAATTACCGACCAAAGTTGGTCGGTTTCATAAAAAAAAAGTATTTTTAAAACCGACCGACTTCGGTCGATTTTTTGGTCGGTTATTCCTACATAGTTATACCGTTCAAGTTTAAGAATGTTGGAGCTACATATCAATGGTTAGTAAATTGGATGTCGAGAGAACACACGAGGAACACTATGAAGGTGTATATCAATGGCATGTGGTAAATCCATTAGTGGATCTTTTAAGTCACTTGAGGGAAACATTGAGGGAAACATTCTCGATCCTCTAAAAATACAACATAAAGCTAAACTCAAAAAAATGCATTTGGAGTAGCTTTAGGTAAATTTGTGGAGTTTTTAGTTTTTAGTAGAAGGATTAAAATCAATTCCCATCAAATCAAAGCAATCGAGTGGATTATGAATGTACTGACAAGCAAGAAGGAAGTCCAAAGGTTTATAGGCCGAAAATTAGCATTAGGGGGGATTTATATTAAGGTCCTCGAAAAGATGTCACAAGTTCTTCTCAGTGCTAAAGAAATAGAACGACTTCGAGTGGACTCCGAAATGTGATCAATAATTGAATGATTTGAAGAGTTACCTAGCAAAACCGCCATTTCTCTCAAAACCCCGAGATGGAGAATAATCGCTGGTCTACACAAAGCACCTACCTCTTTCTGCAACCTAATTAATGCTAAACCATGACTTTTCCTTAAGAATTAGCCTCCAACCCAATCAAATCTAGCCAAATATAGTTCAAATAATTCAAAATAAACTTTAGAGACTACCCACGAGTGAAAAAGATTCGATCTTTAATGAGATTGAAAAAGGTCAACAAAAGTCAACCTTGGACGCTCGTGGTTAAAACTCGTGATCCGGACAAAAATCCTATTACCCATTCGCTCCCGAGCTCGATTATGTGATTTTTTTCAAAACTCGACTTCAATTTGAGGCCTAAATCTCAATTTTGTAAAATCCCTAATTTCTACCGAAAACCCCTAAAATTTTCTACCAGAAAATTCATAGAAAAAAGGTTAAAATCAATGTGTGATTATGGAAATACATCAAAACTAGTTAAAAATCACTAAACAGTGAAGTAGGGATGAAAAATCTCTTCAAATTCGCCTCTAGGCCAAGTTCTACCTTTCGAAAATAGTGTAGAATAACAAAATCCAGACTTAGAGTTTTCATTTAACTTGGTGTCAAGTGCTCTTCGCGTGCGAATCACCTGCAGCGTTCGCAAAGCACACATGCCCATTGGCCTACGCATTCGCGAAGCTCTCATCGTGTTCATGAAGGCGTTCCCATCCAATACTACGTGTACACGACCCATGGTTCGTGTTCACAATGAAGAGCCATCAGCTCTTCCCAGATCACCCAAAGCATCGCATTCGCGAGATGCCAGACGCATTCGCGAAATTTAAGCCCCCAATTGCTTCGCGTTCGTGACCTGACCCGACCCTCGCGTTCACGAATAACAACCAGCCCCCAGCCCCAAACTTCCCCTTCGCGATCACGAAGCACTGGACATCGGCAACAGAAAACCAGCAATCTCTCAAGTCTAAAAATGGTCTGAAGCCTATCCAAAACTCACCTGAGCCACTCCTAATCGAACATGCACACAAGTGTGATAACATCATATAAACTTGCTCGTATGATCAAAACACCAAAATAACATCCGGAACCACGAATCGGACATCAAAACAAATGAAATTCAAAAGGAAACTCAAGAGTAGCTAGAAACACAACCAAGTGTTCAATTGCTATCAAACCAACTTGAAATTGCATCAAATTTTGCAGACAAGTTTCAAATAGAAAAACGGAACTATTCCAAGTTCCAAAATTAAAATCCAAACTCGATAACCATAAAGTCAACCTACGGTGAAACCTGGAGAATTTCCAAACATTCAAATTGCAAACTTTTGGCAAAATATATCAAATCAACCTAGGGTCCTCCGAAATTCAATTCCTGGTGTGCGCCCAATTCAATATCACAATATGAATCTACCAAAATCATCAAATATCGTTCCTAGATCATTTTTTAAAATGTTAACCGTAGTCAACTCAAGTTATTTTTAAAGTCAAAAATCAGATTTTCTTCAAAAAAAAAACTTTCAGGATAACAACACAGACTATGTAGGTGAATCAAAATATATCTAATGAAGCTAATATAGATATCGGAACACTAAAATAAGGACTATTACTCAAAACGGCCTATCGGTCATCACAATTCTCTCTAAAATTGTCTTCTTATAACTTTTGGGAATGGAAGTCGAAAATAAAGAACTCTTGAGTCTATTTCAGTTTACGTGTCTTAATTTGAATGTGCACAAAGTTTAAGAAAATAAGAAAAACTTTTGAAATTTATGATCTTAAACTAAAGATGTGGATAATGTATCAAAATGTTGTTTGAATCTTGTAATCTTAAACATGTCATGCTAGATGTTTGAATTGAAGAGTTACTTAATGGCAATCTTTTTGAAATAGACTAAAAAAGAGGCGAGACACATAAATTAAAATAGAGGAGTAGTTTATATACTATGATTCGACATGCGAAATTCAGAACATGTTATGCTAGGATTATTAATACAGAAATTGTAATGTACGAATTAGTAATGCATTTTGAATACACAAAAAACTTTTAATGTAAAAAGAAGGAAAAAGAGACATTAGGGCAATATAATAAAAATGGGAATGGGAAGGTCAGGAATAAGGTTAGTTTGTGTAAGTAATACGATATTTACGAACATTTTCAATCCAGAAGGGATTTTAGTGTAATCGACTCTCAAAGCTTTCACATGTTAGTTTCTGCGAGTAAGCCATCATTTTTTCGGAACTACAATGATCCCTTCTGCTTCGTCACTTTGTAGTGCAATTTGTGCATTTTAAACAAACTGGATAGCGTACATCTTCTTTTAAATGTTCTAACAATTATGTTCAGATATTCTTTTGCAATGGTTCGAGTTTCCATTTTGACAAATTGCATTTTATTTGTAGCTCATGAGACATTTATAATGAAGTTTGAGTATCCTGTAACAATTATGTTCAGATAACTTGCGTATTATTGCGAGCAGTGCATCAGATGCATAAAAGTTGCAAATTTGACATTTTTATCACGAATGTGGGTAACTTTTTCGCATTTGAGAAGTTGTCCCCGTCGTCGCAAATGCGACCAATTAGCTCGCAAATGCGATTGTCCCTCCTTTGCAAAAGCGAACATTACCTTGTAAATGTGAAGTCTCCCGGCCCAAGCCCATGCTCGCAAATGCGATGTCTTGACCGCAAAAGCGAAGCTCGCAAATGTGCGATATGTGACTGAACACGAGACCTAGAATGCGCCAGTAGTTCAAAAATAAGCAAACTCTTCTGTAACACATCTAAAACTCACCTGATCCCCTCGGGATCCAAATCGAATATGCACACAAGTGTAATAACATTATGCAAACTTGCTCTATCCATCAAATTATCAAAATATCATATGACAAGAATCGATCATCAAAACTCAAAATATTTCAACTTAAACTCAAATTTCACAATTTAACACACAATGCGCTGAAACACGTTCGGTTCACCCCATACCTCAACAAAATGTTTGTACAAGTAAAAAATATCATGAGAACCTACTGGAATCATCAAAACACCGATTCGAGATCGTTTATCCAAAATATTGATTGTGGTAAACTCTGGCCTCATTGTTTGTCAAAAATTTTATTTTCTTCAAAATTTCACATAAAAACTTTTCGAAAAGCGACACTAACCTGCACGCAAATTAAGAAATATCAAATGAAGCTATGTGTGATGACCCAAGGGGTCATTTTATGAAATTAGACATAATTTTAGGCTTATTATCCATAAAAAGATTAATTTTAACTACCTCGATTTACGTGCACAGTCCGGGCGTAAAATTGGAAAGCTTTTATGTGAAAATATGAGAAATAGTAATTTCTAGAGTTAAAATTTGATTATGGTTGACTTTGGTCAACTTTTTGAACAACCGGACCCGGATCTGTGTTCTAACAATCCCGGGAGGTCCACAGTAAAATATGAGACTTGGGAGTATGCCCGAAAATGAATTCCGAGGTCCCAAGCCTTAGAAATTAATTTTTGAAAGAAATTATTTTGCTGAAATATTAATGAAATAAAGAAGAATTAATGTTTGAAACTGTTGGTATCAGACTCGTATTTTGGTTCCGGATCCCGGTGCAGATTTGTTATAGTATTTGAATACTATTTGTGAAATTTGGTGAAAATCGGAGTTTATTTGACATGATTTGGACGTCCGGTTGAGAAATAATGAACTTTAAGTGTTCTTTAGAAAAATGATGAGTTTTGAGGTTTAATTCATAATTTTACATGTTATTTTCATGATTTGATCGCACGAGCAAGTCTGTATGATATTTTTAGACTTGCGTGCATATTTGGTTTAGAGCCCCGAGGGCTCGGGTGAGTTTCAGATAGGCCACAGGATGTTTTGAACTCATAAAATGCTGCTGTAATTGTTGTTATCTGGTGTGCCATTATTTGTGCATTGCATTCACGTTACCCCAGTCGCGAACGCGTAGACTAAATAGATGGGGGGTCATTTTTGTGCTATGCGAACGCACGACCTGGGCCGCGAACGCGAAGCACTGGGGGGATTACCCTTCGCGAACGCGTCCAGGCCATCGCGAACGCGAAGAGTATTGGGCATGGGGGAGGGGGCTTCCGTTTCTTCTACGCGAACGCGTCCTGTGGGCCGCTAACGCGAAGGCCCAGTTTGCATAGCATCGCGAACGCGTCCAACCAGTGCGAACGTGAAGGCCAATAAGGACTGAACCTTTGGGAACGCGGGCAAGCCCACGCAAACGCGATGAAGGCCTGCCCAACTATATTTAAACACTGTAAAACACGGTCATGACCCTTTTTCTTCATAATTTTTGAACTACCCAGCCCTAAGGACGATTTTCTTCACCAAAGATCATCCCCAAGTTGTTGGTAATCAATTCTAAACTTTATTCTTTCAATTACCCAATGTTTTTCATCACATTTAAATCAATAATCAAGAGTTTTCATGGTAAAAATGGAGGGTTTGGGTAGAATTAGGAAATTTTATATAAATTGAATCTTTACCTTGAATTAAGGTCGGATTTCGAAACTAATTATCTATTCGGGCTCGGGGGTGAATGGGTAAACATAATTTGGTCCGAACCCCGAGTTTGGACCAAGCGGGCCTGGGGTCGGGTTATAACCTTTTTTTAGAAAACTTAGGAAAAATTATAATTTTCAGTAAATTTAGTTCCTTTAGCATTAATTAATGATATATAAGTTAATTATGGTTAGATTAGAGTGTATTGGAGGTGAATTCAAAAGGAAAAGCTATAATTGAGCAGTGAGTGGCCTGCGAATTTGAGGTAAGTGCTTGGTTTAACCTTGACTTGAGGAAATAGGAATCCCCAACTTAATTGTTATGTGAAATTGCATGTGCGTGGTGTATAGGTGAGGTGACGAGTATCTATGCACCACCAAATTGTCTGCTTACATGATCCCTTCCCCGTTTCCAATTTAATTGCTTCATGTTTTAATTGTTTCATGTTCGTTGTTGTTTCTATGATTGCTTGGCTTGTTAATTTGATTGTTAAGTATTGTTGCAATTATTTTTGGAAAAGTATTAGTTGTTTTATTGATTTCATTGCGGTACATAAAGACTGAGTGGGTTGACATTATTTTATGATATATATATATTCCTGTTGGTTCCATTTTGAGATAATATTGATGAAGTTTATGAGAAGTACTATTTTCTGTTTACAACTGTTGGGATAAAAGATAGTGATAAGGGTGGACATGTGAGATAAAAGATAGCGATAAGGGTGGACAGGTGAGATAAAAGATAGCGATAAGGGTGGACAGGTGGGATCGGGTTGCACGCCGCAACAAGAAAGTGATAAGGGAGGACATTTATGTTTACTGATTTTAACAACAAAGATTTGGAAGATTTACTATTTTACTCTATTATTTCTCATATTATGCACGTACGATTATTTTAAAAGTGAAGTTTGGAAATTTGTGTGAGATCTTGGTTATAATTGAGGCCTGGAATAGGCGACTGAGTTATTTTATTTATTGTTGCAGTTTGTCTTTCTTGTTTGTGTAAAATTATTTTTCCTGCTTTATTATATATTATATATATATATATATATATATATATATATATATATATATATATA
>ML269926.1:0-42281 GCA_005239495.1 Nicotiana undulata
ATAGCCTCACATACCTTGTATATACTGTCCCAACCTCAAGCTACACAAATGTCACAACTCCTTTGTCACGACCCAAAACCTATGGGTTGTCATGGCGCCGGACACAATGTCAGGCAAGCCAATCCCTGAACCAGTTCAAACAACTTCCTGCTTACACTTTCAAAATCATGTCTTTTTCTGCATTTATAATCAAATAATAAAACAAATGCTCGTAAACTAAATACGGCGGATAATCCACTTAATGCAGTACAAGAAATACCAACACTTTTCCAGAACCCGGTGACACAAGTACATGAGCAATTTCTAAGAATTCATACAATTATACAACTCTTGTCCGAGAATTTAAATGGGACAAAGGTAATAAAGACAAAAGCGTAGGGACATAGAAGGGAGACTCTGCCAACTGCGGAACGCCACAGAACAATGCAACCTGAGTAAGTCTCCGAATCAATCACTGCACTATGAGGGTACCTGTGCAACAAAATGCACAGAAAGTGTAGCATGAGTACATATACATATATATGTACCCAGTGAGTATCCCGTCTAATCTCGAAGAAGTAGTGACGAGATGTCGACTTGATACTCACTAAGGTCCAACAGTAATAGTATAAAACAGGATATAAGGAGAGCAATAGACATGTAAATAGTGCACCACAATTGTGAAGAGAATACAGAGTTTCCAAGTAAATATTGAAAGCAGTAACAACTCACCTGTCTCTTTTCCCCAAACATGTGTTAAATCATAAATCAGGAAAACGGTACCAAACAGTCATGCGCACACAGGAGTAAGACAACCGAACGGAGTCATAAGGAAGAATAGCTATGCACTGCCGGGGATCGACCGGCCCATACCAAGAGTGCATGCTTACAGTGTAATCATATCAAGAACAGCTATGCACTGCCGGGGATCGATCGGCCCGTACCAAGAGTGCATGCTTACCAATAATCATGCCTACGCACTACCGGGGATCGACCGGCCCGTACCAATAGTGTGTCTATCAATGTAATCATATCATATCATAGCATAACTTCGTCCATGCACTGCCGGGGATCGAACGGCCCGTACCAAGAGTGCATTCTTAATTAGTTCCCTGTGCACTGCCGGGGATCGACCGGCCCGTACCAAGAGTACACTATAAATCCGCCGTGGTGTACGGCCCGCTCCCATAAGAATGAAGGAAGTTACATATCGCTCGCGGGAGGTAAATTACGAAGCGATAACATGCGCACACAAAATGTAAAGTTCATTTCACCACAATCCTTTCCCATTATTTAAGTAAATGAAAGCTCGGGAAAACAATAATATCTTACATGAGTACAAAACTTATAAGTCATTTCTTTTCCTTTCATATTATTTTAAAACCCATAAATCTCAGAGAAACAAAACCACATAACAGGATATTATAACATACATATAATTCATTACAAGAAGTATACATGGCATGATGTGGGGCCTAACTACCCGGACATGACAATAGTAACCGCTACGTACGGACTCTCGTTACTTGGTACGTACGTAGCCCTAATTACATATAGCATGTAGAACACCTAAGGGGACAATTCCCTCTTACAAGGTTAGAAAGGAGACTCACCTCGCTCCGAAGATTCATCACCGGCTTCCAAGCCTCTACGNCTCAATGAAATGATCAAAATGTCCTCGGCCCCACGTGCCCGGACCTCGAAATTTCTTGAAGATAATCTCACCCGAAGCTTTACTAATTCAATTACACATTTTACTCAATTATTCATGCTCAATTCGTGGCTAAAATCCAAATTTCCAAATTCTAGGTTTCTTCCAAATTTTCCTCAAATTTTCCCTAATTTTCATGTTCTAATCCATGTAATAATCTTGTATCTAACTTGAAATGAGTAGGAGTAACTTACCTTAACATAGATGACGAAAATCCTCTCTTGAAGCTCTCCAAAATCGCCCATGGCTTTGAAAAATGAGAGAGAAATGCTAAAATCCTATTTTAATTCAACACTGCCCAGTTCTGCCCTTCTATGCGATCGCATGAAGTCGTCTGCGATCGCACAGGCCACCCAGATCACTCCTCCGCAATCGCACAGACACGCCCGCAATCACACTGGCCATTTCCAGCTCCCACCAAAATTCCTTCTCCACGATCGCACCTTCCTCCTTGCGATCGCACAAGCCTGCCTAGCCCTTCTCCGCGATCGCACCCCAACATCCGCGATCGCATAGGTCAAAAACCCTGCCCCTCAGTTTCTTCTCCGCGATCGCATAGCTAAGGCTGCGATCGCATAGCTAAGGCTGCGATCGCATAGCATTACCAAAAACACCAGCAAACAGCAACAATAATACAACCCGAAATGCCCCGAAACCACCCCCGAAACACACCCGAGGCCCTCCGGACCCCGTCCAAATACACGACTCAGTCCCATAACATCCCACGAACTTGCTCGAGGCTTCAAATCACATCAAACAACGCCGAAATCATGAATCGCACTAAAATGCAACTTTATGAACTTTGAAATTTCTAACTTTCACATCCGATGCCGAAACCTATCAAACCACGTCCGATTGACCTCAAATTTTGCAGGCAAGTCATATTAGACATTACAGACCTGCTCCAACTTCCAAAATCGCATTCCGACCCCGATATCAAAATTTCCATTTCCGGTCGAATTCTTCAAAAACCTTCAGTTTTCTATCTTTAGCCAAATGACCTTAAATTGACTTCCGGATATCCGAATTCACTTTCGATCATGCTCCCAACTCCAGAATCACCATACGGAGCTATTCCCAGACTCGGAATCCCAAACGGACATCAATATCATTGAAATGTACTTCAAGTCAAACTTAGGAAATTTCCTTAAAATACTGACTTTTCACAATATGCGCTGAACTGTTCCCGGATTATCCAAAACCTGTTCCGGACATACGCCCAAGTCCGAAATCATCATACGAACCTGCTGGAACCTTCGAATCCTGATTTTGAGGTCGTTTACTCAAACTCCGAGCCTTACTCGATTTCTTCAACTTAAGACTTCTAAAATGAGAATTTTCCTTTAAATTCAACTCTGATCTTCCTGAATTTCAATTCCGACCATATGCACAAGTCAATATACCTGAAATGAAGCTGTTCGTGACTCCCAACTGCTAAACGACGCGCTGGATCTCAAAATGACCGGTCGGGTCGTTACATCCTTAATCTACAATAAGAGAAACGACACTATCGTTATCGTTTAAGCGTCATAACTATTATGTATCGACCACAACCTATCTTACGATGAAACGGACAACACCTCTCCTATTTATGACTTCACACAAGTCAAAACAATCACCTTATATCCCAAACAACATCAATAATAATCATATTGAGCCTCCCAAAATAGTCCACACGCAACCTAATCACTTCACACATAAGACGACCACCGTAGTCGTGTCAAACGACCCGGAAATGTTACAACGAATGACCAGATCACAACCCTACATATATATGGTGTTTATCCACACCCTTCCTCCTCGAAAACTCCACAAAACATAAGTAAAACATGCAGCCCAACATCAACACAAAACAGTCCGCTACAAGTCAAATAACTCGAACTCACGGCTTCCGATCACCGTCCCGTGAGTTCTAACTATTAGGAAACACATTTATCAAACTTCCTTGTTATTTAAACCCTTAAATACAGATATTAGACGTTTCTTAACTATTAAGTAACTTCCAAAACTCTAACTACAAAGAAAAAGAAGAGGCGGTATAATGACACTTACGTCGTAGGGATCGTTTTGATGTTATTGCTTCTCGATTTCATGCCCGGGATGATATTCTTCTTTGAAACCCTAGTAGATAGCTTGAGGTTATGTTTATGGGTGTTCTCTGGTCGTTTTATGCTTAGACTGGTTGTCACCATATCACACAATTCTGGATTGTCACACTAAGATCGTGACGTTAGCGATGCTGGGATTGCCGAGATTGGAGTGGAGAGGTTCATTGGGTCATGTTCCCAGCAGGGTGGTGTCATATCTAAAGGGGAAATGGATGACCGAGAAGGGGTGCTTGGCATATTTAGACTTTGTGAGGAATGTTATTGCTGATACTTCTACCGTTGAGTCAGTTTAGGTAGTGAGAGACTTTACAGATGTGTTCCCAACAGATATTCTAGGCATGCCGCCCGATTGGGACATCAATTTTGGTATTGATTTGGTGACAAGGACTCAACCCATCTCTATTCCACCATATCTCATGGAGCCAGTAGAGTTGAAGGAATTAAAGAAACAACTTCAGGAGTTTCTTGATAAAGGCTTCATCAGACCGAGTGTTTCGCGTTGGGGGTGCTCCTGTTATATTTGTGAAGAAGAAGGACGACACTATGAGGATATGTATTTATTACCGGCAGCTGAACAAAGTTACAGTCAAGAACAAGTACCCACTACCGCATATTGATGATTTGTTTGAGCAGCAGCTTCAGGGTTCTAAGGTGTTCTCGAAGATTGACCTGAGATCGGGATATCATTAGTTGAAGATCCGGACAATTTTCAGGACTCGCTATGGCCAATATGAGTTATTGGTGATGTTTTTAGGCTGATCAATGCCCCAACATCCTTTATGCACTTGATGAACAATGTGTTTAAGCTATATCTTGATTCCTTTCTAATTGTGTTCATTGATGACATATTGGTGTATTCTCGCAGCCGGGATGATCATGAGGAACACTTGAGAATCGTGCTCCTTATTTTGAGGGAGAAGAATCTATTTTCTAAATTCTCCAAGTGCGAGTTTTGGCTTGATTCAGTGGCGTACTTGGGTTCATGTGGTGTCTAGTGAGGGGATCAAGGTAGACCCGAAGATGATTGAGGCAGTTCAAAGTTGGTCTAGACCTTCATCAGTTACAGAGATTCGGAGCTTCTTGTGTTTGGTAGGTTATTATCGCCGTTTCCTGGAGGGTTTTTCATCCATCGCAACTCCTTTGACTATATTGACCCAAGAAGGTGCTCCTTTCAGATAGCCCGACAATTGTGAGGTGAGCTTTCAGAAGCTCAAGTCTGCATTGACTACAACCCAGTGTTGGTGTTGCTTATAGGTTCGGGATCTTATACCATGTATTGTGATGTGCCACGTATTAGTCTTGGCACAGAATTAATGCAAGACGGTAGGGTGGTTGCCTACGCATCTTGGAAGTTGAAGGTTCATGAGAAGAATTACCTTTTGCACGATTTAGAGTTGGAAGCCATTGTACACGCGCTAAAGATTTGGAGGCACTATCTATACGACGTTCCATGTGAGGTCTATACTGACCATCAGAGTCTCCAACACCTTTTCAAGCAGAAGGACCTTAATTTGCGGAACCGGAGATGGTTAGAGTTGTTGAAAGACTATGATATCACCATATTATATCATTCATGGAAGGCCAATGTGGTGGCCGATGCATTGAGTATGAAGGATGAGTATGGGTAGTTTGGCATATTTACTGGTAGATGAGAGGCCACTAGCCATGGATGTTTAGGCTTTGGCCAATCAACTCGTTAGGTTGGATGTTTCGGAGCCTAGATGGGTTCTTCCTTGTATTGTGTCACAATCATCGTTGTTTAAGCGTATCAAGGCTCGTCAGTTTGATGATCCTCACTTGTTAGGGTTGAGGGACACGGTGCAATGAGGGTGGTGCTAAGGAGGTTATGATTGGTGATGATGTGTTAAGAGAGTTGATCCTCGAGGAGGCTCACAACTCGCGCTATTCCATTCACCCAGGTTTCATGAAGATGTATCGTGACTTGAAACAACATTATTGGTGGTGGAGAATGAAGAAAGATATTGTTGCTTATGTCTCTCGGTGTTTGAATTGTCAACAGTTGAAGTATGAACATCAGAAACCGGGTGGGTTGACTCTAAGATTGGACATAGCAGAGTGGAAGTGGAGTGCATCATAATGAATTTTGTTGTAGGCTTAGCACATGCCTTGAGGAAATATGACACATACTAGCTTATTGTGGACTGATTGACTAAGTCCGCACATTTCATTCTAGTGATGACTTCCTATTATTCAGAGTGGTTGGATCAAATTGACATCCGAGATATTTTCACCTACATGGCGTGCCCATTTCCATAATTTCTTACCAAGGCACACAATTCACATCACATGTGCAGCATGAGTTGGGCATGCGGGTCGAGCTTGTATTTCATCCTCGGATGGACGGACATTTCGAGCGCACTTTTAGATCTTTGCGGACATGTTACGTGCCTGTGTTAGTGATTTCAGAGGTTCATAGGATCAATTTCTACCGCTTGTAGAGTTTGCCTACTACAACAGCTATTAGTCGAGCATCTAGATGGCTTCGTATAATGCCTTATATGGGAGGCGACGTCATTTGCTGATTGTGGTCTTTGAGCCCGAAGAGTAAAGATTATTAGGACCTTATTTTGTCCATGATGTTATGGACAAGGTTATGGTGATTCAGGAGCAACTTCGTAAAACTCGGTCCAAGCGATAGAATTATGTAGATTGAAATGTTTGACATATAGCTTACATAGTGGGTCAGAAGATTCTTCTCCGAGTGTCTCCTATGAAAGGTGTGATACAGTTTGGGAAGAAGGGAAAGTTGAGACCGAGGTTTATATTCCCGTTAGAGATCATGGAGAGTGTTGGGGAGGTTGCTTACAGGCTTGAATTGCCTCCTAGCCTAGTAGGGTTCATATGATATTTCATGTCTCCATGCTTCGGAAGTACTATGAGCACATGTCACATGTTCTAGACTTCAACACAGTTTATCTTAATGAGAATTTAGCCTATGAGTAGGAACCGGTGGCTATTCAAGATCGGCAGGTTCGAAAGTTGAGATCCAAGAGTTTTTCTTCTGTAAAAACGCAATGTAGAGGTCAACCAATTAAGGAGGCTACTTGAGAGTCGGAGTCCTATATACAGAGTAGATGCCCTCACCTTTTTACCAATCTAGGTACTTTTCTATGTGCGTTCGAGGATAAACGTTTCTTTTAGAGGTGGAGAATGTAACGACCTGATAGGTCGTTTTGAGTTTTTTTGTGTTCCGAGACCTCTTGTAGCTTCATTACATGTTATATGACTTGCGTGCGTGATCCGTGTTGTTTTTCAAAAAGTTTTTACATGAAATTGTGAAGAAAATGTGATTTTTGGCTTTAAAAATAACTTGGGTTTACCTCGGTCAACATTCTTGGTAAATGACCTCGGATTGGTGTTTTGACAATTTTTGGTAGGTTCATAAGATGTTTTTTGACTGTACGCACATTTGGTTGAGGTCAGGGGTAACCCGAGCGTGTTTCAGCACATTATGTGAAATATTGTGAAAAAAGAGTTTTCAAGTTGAAATCATGAGTTTTGAAGATCAATTCTTGTTATTTGATGTTAATTTGTTTATTTGAGGTAGCGAGCAAGTTTATATGATTTTTTACACTTGTGTGCATGTTCAGTTTGGAGCACGAGGGGCTTGGGTGAGTTTTGGATAGGTTTCAGACCATTTTGGACTTAGAGAGTTGTTGGTTTTTCATCTGATGCATAGTGCTTCGCAATCGCGAAGACTCTCTCGAGATCGCGAAGGGGAAATTTTGGGCTGGGGCTGGTTTCTCTTTGTGAATGCAAAGCTTTGGCAGGACTACCCTTCGCGAATGCGATAGACACCTCGCAAACACGTCGTGTTGGGGATAATGTGGGGGATGACAGGTGGTCTTCATCGTGAATGCGGACCCAGGGATGCAAACACGAAGGCTTGGCTGGGGAAAAGCCTTCGCGTTGGCTAGTGCACTTCGCGAATGAGGTAGGTGCTTCGCAAACACGAAGAACACCTGACACCCAGTTATTTAAAAAGCTGAAAATCGGGGATTGGCCATTCTTCACCATTTTTGAAAGCTAGAGCTCAGAGTAGGTAGGAGTTTTGAGAGATTTCCATCCCAACTTCATTGGTTAGTGATTTTTAACTAGTTTTGATTTATTTCAATAATCACCTATTGATTTGTAACCTTAATCTACGAATTTCATGGTAGAAATTAGGGGTTTTGGGTAGAATTTTGTGATTTTGAAAAATTGAGATTTGGTCCTCAAATTGAGATTGGATTTCGAAACATATGACATAACCGGCTCGGGGGTGAATGGGTAATTGGATTTTTGGTCCGAATCTCAGATTTTGACAAAGCAGGACTGGGCTTGACTTTTGTTGACTTTTTTTTTAAATTTCATTAAAGATTGAATCTTTTTTACTCATGGGTAGTTTCTAAAGCTTATTTTGAATTATTTCAACTAGATTTGATTGGTTTAGAGGTTGGTTCTAAAGGAAAAGCCATTGTTGATCATTGGTTTGTTTTCAGGAAGAGGTAAGTGTCGTGGTTAACCTTGACTTGAAAGAATTAGGACTTGATTGATCTCTTTGCTCCATGATATATATGTGGGGACGACGTATATGCAAGGTGACATGTGTATATGTTGTCATGAGTTAAGCATGTGGGTTGGGGTATTTACATGTTGTCTTCAATTATTTCATTCCTTCATTTAATTCATGTTAATACCTGTTAAATGCTTTAATTGTTACTTACTCTTACTTGTTAAATTCATACCTTATTCGTTACATGCTTTAATACATGTGGGTTTGGGATCAGGTTGATGTCACCTAACACACTTGAAATGCAAGCCGACAATCATATAACAACTAACATTTGAATAAAACGTGTTTTAATAAGCTCAACAATGAAAAGTCTCATAAACATCTGATAAAAATAACTGAAATGCTACTACAACCACCCTAAAACCTGCTGTTAAAAAGTACATGAGCACTACTAAGTATCAACATAACAAAAATTATGGTACAATTGTCTAAGTAATAGAACAATATTGATGAAAATAAAGGGAAGGACAGTCAAGGTCTGCGGGCGTCGTAGCAGCTACCTCAAAGTCTTTGAGCAGGTACTAACACGGATCTAGCAATCACCTCATCCCGATGTATCTGGATTTGCAAACAAAGTGCAGAGTGTAGTATGAGTACAGGTACTCAATAAGTAACATAACTAACTTTGGGCTGAAAGTAGTGACGATGTTAGAAGGATACAGTCAAAACCAAATATAAAGACAACACATATATGATAATGACAATAAATAACTCAAATGTAGGATTTCATGTCATTATGCATGTCAAATGTAGGATTTCACAGCGATATTCCCGGGTACTCACACTCCCAAAGTACATAATCTATCTATCTCAAATTCTCACTCATCACACACACTATCATTCAACACTGTACGGGTTCCTGACATCAATTCCCCTCACCAAAGCACATGTATAAATCACTATGCCTGCATTTACTGCTGGTATGTCAGACTTCGGAGGGGCGATATCCTGCCTAAGCGTTAATATAAAGCCTATATGGCTTGCAGTGGCGTGCAACCCGATCCACAATAATAAATAAGCCAATAAGGCATGTTGCAACATGCATACCAATCCACAATTAGAATCACAACCTGGCTCCCAGGCCCACCTCAGTCATCAATCTCTCAAGTCTCAAGGGCTCACAGGTCTCGTACCACTCAACCCAAATAATGATAACATGTAGTGTCGTAGTGAATGATAACAAAGACTGAGATGTGATATGCAAATGAAGAATCATGACTGAGTATATAATTGCAGTTAAAGCAGATATCTCAAAAACATTATAAATAAACTCATAGGTCAAAACTGAATAAGCACTTAGCCTAAACATGATTTCTAACATGAATCACAGATTAATTACTCTAACAAGTAGGGATTACATGGATAAAAAAAGACTTGATAGAAAATCAATACAACATCCACCCAGATCATGGTTACCACGGTGGACATCCACACGCCCATCACCTAGCATGTGCGTCACCCCAACACAACACAAATAACACATTTTCCAAGGATAATTATCCTCAATTCCAAGTTATTAGTGGTGTTACTTACCTCAAAGTGCGCTACTCAATGCTCCAACAAACTCTTGCCTCGCGAATAGGCCTCCAAATGACTTAAATCTAGCCATAAACGACTTAATATAATCAATACAAGATATAGGAATCAATTAAATACGATAAAGCTAAGATAACAAAAATCAAAATGTCAACCTCGGACCCGCACCTCGAAACTCGACACAATTCACAAACTCCGGACATCCATTCGACTATGTGTCCGACCGTAGAAAAATAATCAAATTCCTACCTCATATCGGCTTTCAACCCTCCATTTTTCATTTTTGAAAAGTTTCCAAAAAATCCTCCATTTATTCACTTTAAATCACTAATTAGATGCTAAAAAAAAGATGGAATCATGAAATAATAATGAATCCGAGTCAAGAACACTTACCCCGATCCAAATCTAAAAAACCATCTCCAAATTGCCGAAAACCGAGATCTACATCTCAAAATGTGAAATAATAACTCTAACTCTCCGTAATAGTCTCCGTAAGGGTGCTATGGCAGAACCATCAGGATGAAGAAGATACTTGGGAAGCCAAGGAAGAGATGAAAAATAAGTACCCTAATTTGTTCGAATAGCCATGTAGTAGTTTCTATAAAGTTACTTCCTGTAAATTTTGTATCACTTGTTCAGTTAATGTAAAGGTGTTCTATGAAGATACTTCTATGTTGCTTATAAGGCCACGATTGGTGTTGTTTTGTATTATGTTACGTCATTTTATCATATATATGTTGTTAAGATGTGTTTCTAGGGATCTCTGACAGGTAGATAGACATAGATACAAAGGAAACTCTATCGAAATTTCTAAAAAGTTTGGAAGTTAGTCAAAATTTGGGAGTTTGAGGTGTGTAAGAGAATAGATAAGTTATGACAAGCGTTTGGGGCAGACTCTACTTCTCATTTGAGACCGAATGATCCAAAGCGGGGGAAAATGTAAGGCACCGAGAAATTTCACTAAGTAATTTAAGGTTGTGGTACCAAGGTAGGCTAATATATTGTGTTTTCGGAGTTTTTGGGTTGAACAGTGCATTGGGGAGTTGAAATTTTTTGACCTGGCAAGGCCAGGCCTGTAGCACGCTAAGACCAGGCTTTAGCCTGGCGAGGCCAAGCCTATAGCACGCTAAGACCAGGCTTTAGCCTGGCGAGGCCAAGCCTATAGCACGCTAAGACCAGGCTTTAGCCTGGCGAGTCCATGCATGTAGCACGCTAAGACCAGGCTTTAGCCTGGCGAGACCAGGTCTGTAGCCCGATCCGGAACTTCGGAGTATCCATTCTTTTATCACTATAACCTGACCCAACTTCATTAAATACACGCAATGGGTCATTTTTTAGCAGAAACCTTATGCTTTAGAGTGAGAGAAGGAGCCCTAGAAAGAGAAAGTGATCTTCACCAAATCATCCTTCAATTCTTACACAAATCTTTGAAGATTAACAAGGATAACACACTAGATCTTCATCCTTGAGGTAAGATTCTACACCCTAACCCTTAATTTCGAATTCTAACTAAAAGATGGGTAATTATCAAGAAAGTTCATGGGTATTGAAGTTGTTATCTTGCTTGCATGTGTTATCAACGGGTATAGGAACATTGTTGAGCCAAACATGGTGAATGATGGGTTGTGGGTTGATGAAATCATCTATAAAAGGACCTTAGGGACTTAATGCACACCTAGTGTTTAATATAATGCTCAAATGAGCTAGAATTACGATCATCTTCCTAATATTATTTCAAATTGTTTTATTTCCAAAATAGATTGAGGTTGCTAAGAATTGTGGAACATTGTAGAGTTTAAGGAAGCTCAATTGAGGTATGTATGGATAAACCCTCTTCTTCTTAGAATCGAACCCCTCGTGTTCGAGTATTTGGTGTAGGTTTCTAACTTGATCATACTAAAATTGGCTACCTTAATGTGTTGTGTTGAAAGATTTATGTTCAATAATTGTTCTAAATGTTTATCGTGTCATCATGCTATTTGAGCACGTGTTTGAAATAAGGAATTTGAGTTGAGAAAGATTAATAATTCGTGTCAAGAGTCGAATAAATCTTGCTAACCTAATTTGTATGAAAAGCCTCCGTGTGATTAAGATTTTCCAAGCTTTTTCCCTTATGTGTGCTATGCCTTATATGATAGGACTTATTGACGTGGATGATACTATTATTTGAATGTATAAAAAGGGAAGATTTAAATTGTAAGATATGGCCAAGTGCCAAGAACGATTAATAAATGAGGCTACTCGTGCCATGTAATGAAAGATGGGAAGGAAATGTGAATTGAGTTGAACACTTGAAAGGATGATGTCTAAAGTGAGATGGCCTAGCCGATCGGGCCATGATCGGACACCACGCCGCACACATGGTGGTAATTTTTTTGGATTGATTGATTGAAATTGTGGATATGGTTGATGTATCAAATGAGATGACCTAGCCGATCGGGTCGAGATCGGAATCTGTGTAGGAACATAGTGGTATTGTGGATTGTGGCACAGGGCACTAAGATTATCAACCTAATAAGACTGAAATTGAACCGGAAACTATGTAATCCTTAATTGATGTTTTCGTATTTGTTTGAAGCTCTTATTATTCATTATGACTGCTTCCTCTTTGTTTCATTGTTCGTTCTATTAAGATTGGTGTTTAGCTTTACATACTAGTGCTATTCGACAGTACTAACGTCCCTTTTTTCGGGGGGGGGGGGGCTACATCTTTAAATGGATGTAGGTGGTTCCATAGCAGATAGTGTTGATCACAGCTAGTGGAGCGCCCTCTTCCCAACTGACTTGATGAGCCCCACATCATTTCGGGGTCCTATCTCTTTTGTATCTCACGTTCACCTTCTTATCATATTTTAAGGTATAGCCGGGGCCTTGTTGCCAGGTTTACTCGGTTGAGCGCCGGCCGCACTCCTCGAGATTGGGGTGCGACAAACTTGGTATCAGAGCCTAATGTTTTAGATTGTCTTAGGATGTCTCTGAGCCGTGTCTAGTAGAGCCCTTCTTATCGGTGTGTTGTTGACCACATCTATAATTAGGGGACTACTTGGACATTTAGGAACAATACCCTTCTTTGTTGTTCTATATCGTGCGATAGAGTGGAATGTGAGGTTGTTCTCCTCTAACCCGTGCATTGTTTTAACTTTCAGTAAATGGCACCTAAGAAGAAAGCGAGAATTGGCCAAGAAGCCAATGCCACCCCATGAGTGGTTGTTGATTCCCTACTTGGTAATGCGGGTGAGGATAATCATCCCGACTATTACACTACTTGATTCTTCTGCTCTAGAACAAACTACACTATTCCCTACACCTACAGGGGGTGCCACAATCCCTCCCGCCGATATTCCTGCTCCACCTCCAGCCCCAGCTCCCGGTCCTAGTAATCCTGATGAGGATCTTAGGGGAGCTATTCAAATGCTGACTCAGTTAGTGGCTTCTCAGGCCCAAAGGTCGAATGTTGCACCAACATCTTTTAGCCTGCAAGGGGATTCTTCTGGTTCTAGGGCAAACAATTTTTTTTCAGTTAGACCCTCCCGTGTTCACAGGTACTGATCCCGGGGCGGACTCTCAGGATTTCATTGATAAAATGCATAAGACTCTCCAAGTTATGTGTGTTACTGAGATGGAGGGGGTAGAGTTGGCCGCCTATCACCTGAAAGGGGTGGCATATTCATGGTTTGAGATATGGGAGGATTCCCGTGAGGAGGGGAGCCCTCCTGCGAGGTGGAGTGAGTCGTTATATTCTTTCATGGACCATTTCTTGCATGCCGAGACTAAGGCAGCCCGTGCTGTGGAGTTTGAGACCGTTAAACATGGTGGTAAGAGTGTGTGGGGGTATTATATGGAGTTCGCGCGCCTGTCAAAGTATGTTGTTCATATGATGCAGTCTATGGAGGTTAGAGTGTGTCTATTAGTGCAGGGCCTTAGCTCTTTGGTTATTAATGAGGTTGCCATAGATGCTCTAAATTCTGACATGAACTATGGAAAGATGGTAGCATTGCCCATGCTACAGAGGCTCGAAAGTTAAAGAACAAGATGGAACGATAAGGTAGCAGTAGGACCCGATCGGTGGGCAACCCTGGGGATTCATTCGGTGGTGGGAGATCAGCTTTTCGGGGAGGATCATCAAGGTCATCCGAGTCTTATGCTCAATCTTCAGCTAGTGCTCCGCCATCAAAGCACGGTCAGTAGCAAGGGAGTCGCTTTAGGCCCAGTCAGGGCAGCAAGGGGTCCCACAATTACGACCGATTAGAAGAGAGATTCCAGCGGCAGCAGAGGCCCCCAAGCCCCAAATGTTGGAAGATGCATTTGGGAATCTGCTACATGGACCTGCTAGTACGTTATGGATGCGGGTAGGGGCACAACTCAGTCATCCAATCCTGCAGTTGCTACATCGTCATCACACCCTCCAGACGCTTGAAGACATGTTGCATGCTTGTGTGCTTGACTTCAAGGGTAGCTGGGATGATCATTTGTCGCTCATAGAATTTGCGTATAACAACAGCTTCCATGCCAGTATTTAAATGGTGTCGTTTGAGGCCTTGTGTGGTAGGAGATGTAGATCACCAATTGGGTTGTTCGAGGTTGGAGAAGCTGGATTGATTGGACCAGACCTTGTGCATCAGGCTATGGATAAGGTTAAGATCATAAAAGAGCGGTTGAAAACTGCTCAGAGTCGCCAAAACTCTTATTCGAATGTTCGTCGCATGGACTTAGAGTTCAAAGAAGATGATTGGGTGTTCTTGAAGGTCTCCCCCATGAAAAGGATCATACAGTTTAGAACGAAAGGGGAATTGAGTTCGAGGTATGTCGGGTCGTATCGGATTATTCAAAGGATCGGTTAGGTAGCGTACAAGCTTGAGCTACCGCCTGAGATTTCATTAGTTCACCAGGTATTTTATGTGTCCATGTTGAAGAACTATTATACGAAGAAATTCTAGTTTCCATTCTTGATAGGCAAGTCCGGAAGTTGAGAAATAAAGAAATTGCCTCTGTAAGGGTGCTATGGAGGAAGGAACCAGCAGGTTGAAAAAGCTACTTGGGAAGCGGAGGAAGAGATGAAAAAAAAGTACCCTCATTTGTTCTAATAGCCATGTAGTACTTTCTATAAAGTTACTTCCTGTAAATATTGTATCACTTGTTCAGTTAATGTTAAGGTGTTCTATGAAGATACTTCTATGTTGCTTATGAGGCCATGATTGGTATTGTTTTGTGTTATGTTACGTCAATTGATCATATATATGTTGTTAAGATGTGTTTCTAGGGCTCTCAGACAGGTAGATAGTCCTAGATACAAAGGAAACTCTGCTGAAATTTCTGAGAAGTTTGGGAGTTAGTCAAAATTTGGGAGTTTGAGATGTGTAAGAAAAGAGATAAGTTATGATAAACGTTTGGGGCGTACTCTACTTCTTATTTGAGGGCGAATTGTAACGACCCGACCTGTCGTTTCGGGAATTAAAGCTCCGCTTGGTGATGTAAGGTCATAAACAGCTCCACATTGGGCATACCGACCTGTGTTCGTGGTTAGATTCAGTTGCTAGATAATCCGGAGTCGAATTAGGGGAGAATTTTCAAATTTTGAAGCTTAAGTGAAGAAAGTTGACCGGAGGTTTGACTTTTGAGTAAACGACCTCGGAATGAGTTTTGGTTAACGCCAACAGCTTCGTATGATGATTTTGGACTTAGGCGTGCGTCCGGAACTGGATTTGGAGGTCTGTAGAGCAAATTGAGGCCATTTGGTGGAAGTTAGAATTTCGGCGATTCCGGCTGATAGGTGAAAATTTGATGTCGGGCTCGGAATGGAATTTCGGGAGTGTGGCTATAGGACCGTTATGTCATTTGGGACTTGTCGGCAAATTTTCACATCGTTCCGGGTTGATTTGATAGGTTTCGGCACGAGTTTGGATATTTGAGGTTTTGAAAGTTATAAGTTTGATTTTTGGTTTGATTCGGTGATTCGAGCGTTGTTTTGGGTGTTACGAGGGTCCAACTGAGTTCGTGTGATGATATGTGACCTATTGGTGTAATTGATTAAGGTCCCGAGGGGCTCGGGATGATTTAAGATGGTTAGCGGGAAGTTTAAAGTTTGGAAAAGGCAGCTGGTGCTGCTGTTCTAATGTGGCCGCACCTGCGGATGGGGAACCGCAGGTGCGAGCTTCGCAGGTGCGCAAATAGTGCGCAGGTGCGAGCTGGGGTGGACTAGGCAGCCTTCGCAGGTGCGGACCTTCGTGGCGCAGGTGCGTCCCCCGCATGAGCGATCATTGAGCGCAGGTGCGGACTAGAGCGCAGGTGCAATTAGAGTTTCGCACCTGCGGTCGCGCAGGTGCGTTTAAGCTGGTCGCAGGTGCGGAAGTCCTGGCAGATTCATATAAACGAGGGTTAGCCATTTTCTTCATATTTTTGAACTTTGGACTTCGGATTTGAGAGCAATTTTTTGTGATTTTCAAGATAATCGAATGGGTAAGTGTTCTTCCACCATAATTAATTATATCTCATGAATTAGTTCTTATTTTCATCATTTAATTCGTGTTTTGGGTTGAAGAAACTTGAGTTTTTGAAAGAAAATTTCTAAATTGAAAATTCATGATTTGAATGACCTATTGACATAGGATTTGGATAAATTTAGTATGGGTGAACTCGTATCGGAACGGGTAATCGGTTTTTGGTAAATTTGTCGGGTTCCGAGGTGCGGGCCCGGGGGTCGACTTTTGGGTCGATTTTTATAAATTAGTAAAGATTGAAACTTTATCGTTGTGAATAGTCCCTTATATGTTGTTATGTGCATTTTGAAGTTGTTCTAGTTGGTTTTGAGCCGTCCGGAGGTCTTTCTGCCCGAGAAGTCTACTTTTGAGTATTCCGGTGGTCGTCTTTGAGGTAAGTATCTTGCCTAACGTTGTGTGGGGGAACTACCCCTAAGATTGAGTCTTATTTGTTGATTGCAGTCCGTGTATGCGAGGTGACGAGTGCGTACTCGGACTTATGTGCAATTAGATTGCCCGTCTAGGATTTTAGGTCCTTATATTCCCCGCGTATCAACTGCAAATTGTTATATCTCGATCCTTGATTTCTAGCTTCGTCTCTCCTTGTTAAATTAGAAGTTGATTGCTTGGTGTTTCCTTGCTTCTTATTTGCAGATCTTGCCTTTCTTACCATTACGCTATAGTTTTTCTTCATACTCTGCTTATTTGATTAAGATTAGCATGATCTCGTCCCATAATTGTTTAGCAGTAATTGAATATCTATACCTTGGTGTCAAGCATGCCCGTGAGTCGTATATCGTGATTACGTGATCCCCCTTCCTTAAGTGCTACTTAGGATTAATTGGATGATTTTCTAGGCTGGTGATATTACTTAGGGGTTGCCTACCTATTGAATACTCGTTCGAGTTGAGTTTATTCGATAAGTTAATTGCCTAAGTGAGATTGGTTATAGTTGATTCCCTTGTCGGGATGATTTGGTTTTCTTTGGTTGTGAATTTGGATGCATGGAATCGTTGACATATTTGCCTTGCTTTCTCCTCGTTATGCTACTTTCCTTGTGCTTGGTATTCCTTTCAGTGGCTATTTCTTATGAGTGAGTTTTATCATTCTTGTGATTTAATTCCTTGTATTTGATTGCTTATCTCACCCTGCATTTTGTTTGTTGTTTTTTATGCCTGTTGTGGCACTGTATGTTGTTCTGTCTCATTCTGGTTGTTTTTTTTTCTCAGTGGTTGCATTGCATATTTAAATTGGGACTACGGACTGAGATCCGGGAGCTTTCCCCCTGTACTCCATCGCATATTTAAATTGGGACTACGGACTGAGAGCTTTCCCCCTGTACTGCATTGCATGATAAATTCCGAGTTACGGACTGAGTTCTGGTGAGGTTATCATTGATAAGATTGGATTGAAAGATATACATACATATACATATATATACGTATTTTGAAAAGTATTTGTCTTGCAGAAAAGTGATATTTGAAAAAGCAGTATTTAGGAAAGTATATTTAAACAAATGATATTTGAAAGGGCAGTATTTGGGGAAGTATATTTTGACAAATGATATTTGGAAAAGCAGTATTTGGGAAAGTATATTTGGACAAATGATATTTGGAAAAGCAGTATTTGGGAAAGTATATATGAACACCACGTATTTTGAAGGAACTATGCTTTAAAGATTCCTCTTTAAAAAGATATAAATATACATTCAGAGAAATTATGTTTCAAAGAAGTTTTCCTTATTTCCGAAATGATTATATTTTCAAAACCTTCAAATCTAAACTCACGATTTAAATGTTTTCACTCGACGTTTTTACCAGCTCTATTGAGTTTATTGGTTTAAGCCTGATAGGAAGAAATTGATATAGTGATAGGTTGTTAATGCTTATTGGGTTGTGACTTCGACTTTGGCTTGACATTTCTTATGTTCTCTTTGCGTATTTCTACTTTGTTGCCGTAGATCGTATTTGCTGAATTTTCTTCCGTATTATTCTATCTTACTGTTTATTTCAGCGAAAATCTTTAGATAGACATTACGTTTCGGTCATTATCTTCATACTTATGCCTTTTTCTTATTAGACCAGTGGGGTCTTAACTAGTCCTCGTCACTACTTCACCGAGGCTAGTCTTGATACTTACTGGGCACCGCTGTGGTGTGCTCATACTACTCTTCTGTGCATTTTTGTTTGCACAGATCCAGGTATTGACTGTTAGTAGCTGCATGGATCACCGTTGATGAGGAGACTCAAGGTAAACCTGCTGCTGCATTTGTAGGTTTCAGAGTCACCTTCCAGTTTATCTCCAACTGTACTTATTCATTTCTAGACAGTTGTATTTAGATTTTGTAGAAAGAATTCGTAGAGCTTATGACTTGTATTTTAACGGGTTTTGAAAAAAAAAAGTAATTTCCGTCAAGATTCTATATCGAGACTATTGGATATTCTTTATTGTTATTGTTATTTTATGAAATGATTAAGCTTACCTAGTCCTTAAGACTAGGTGCCATCACGATACCCAACGGAGGGAAATTGGATCGTGACAAGTTGGTATCAGAGCTCTAGGTTCATAGGTGCTACGAGTCATAAGCTAGTTTAGTAGAGTCTTGCGGATCGGTACGGAGACGTCTGTACTTATCTTCGAGAGGCTACAGAACTATTAGGACAATTTCACTTCCTTCATTCCTATCGTGCGAATTCATTCGACCTTGAAGTTTGAAATCATCATTCCATTCTCTCACCGATGGTGAGGACACGAGCTGCGGCTCCTGATGATGTACCCGGAAGATGAAGTCACAAGGATCAGAGACAGAGGTTGACGAGGAGCACGTGCCGCCGTTAAGATGCCTTCTAGAGCAGTCATTGAGAAGCCGCAGTAGTTCCAGTGGGGGGGGGACAGGTACTGGGGGTGCCTGTTGCTACCCCGGACTTCAAGAAGCCTGAGCATAGTTTGAGAATAATTGGTGCATTGACGCAGGGGAGATTGATTCTAGATCACCGGCTATTACCCGGATCAGGGGAGGAGTTCAGACTCCCACCAACTACACCCCATAGTAGCGCTATCATATTGGTCAAGTTCCAGTTGTCATGACAGCACGACGTGTGGTTTCAGTTCTGCCATGGTTAGGGCAGTAGTGTCGGAGGAAGAATAACTTGGACTTGAGAGGTACAGGAAGTACCACCCTCCTATCTTTCTGTGGATTAGCGGCAGATGGTGCCCCGGGCTTCCTGAGAAAGTGTCCCTATATTCTTCGCATTTCAGGTGTTGTGGAGACGAGCGAGATTATTTTATCACGTCTCGGGTTCAGATAAGTGGATTGACCAGTGGTGGTGGCATATGAGTTGGGGTAACCTGGCCGAGTTAGCTTCGCTAGCATGGATTCAGTTTTCGGAAGTGTTTTGAGAGAGGTTGCACCTCAGTCCTTCGGGATGCACGGCGCGTAGAGTTGGGCAGTTGCATCAGAGTGCTATGTAACTATTGAAGCACTTCGCTCAATTGCTTCAGTTAGGAGATGATACTGTGGAGTCATTGGGAGATTCAGACGAGATCAGGGAGAGAGCTTTGGGACCGGAGTAATCTATTGTTCCTTATAATGGAACTAAGGTACGTTATGGTAGGGAATTTTGGGGCAACCAATTCAGTTACATTACCAGCTTCGTATGGTGGTTTTCAGGTACTCATGGGTCTCAGAGGATCCGTATTGTGTGGTTTCCACAGGCACATCGGCAGAGGGATTGTTTTCAGTGTGGAGGTATCAATGGCTGATAGATTTTTCCAAGACTCAGGTAGGTGTGTGATATCAGGGCATTCAGATGTGTGGAAGGCGCCCAAGAGGGGGAGGCCCGACCTGTTGATGTGTTCATATGATAGGCTGGAGGCCGTTGGCTCAGATATTATCACCCAGGTGTGTTGTGATGTGCTAAGTGGGGTACCATTGTATTTTACTATAGTTTTGTTGGTCAGGACGAGTTCCCTTATTTGTTGTTTCATTTACGAGTGAGTTTCATGTTTTGCACTCTATTTTTGTGCTTGCTCCTGCTGGGAGATTCTATGAGTAGTAGTTGTGTCTACCGTTGTTTTTATTCATCCTTTCTAGTGGTGAAACTAGAGGTGAGTCCTTATTTTCCATTATGGTGAACTTTATATGATTTTTCATGAGTATCTTGTTTACTAGCTGCGATTTGATACTCCACTGAGATATGAGTTCAGTTAGTATTATGACTTCTATCAGCTGAGATGAGTTAAGGGAGAAATTTCTATTGGTATGTGACTTAGAGTCGAGAATGAAGTCCTCGTGATATTTGTGATTTGATATACTTAGACCGGGCCGAGTACCGCGGTGGAAATTTTATCAGGATGGGATCCTTGTGATTTGTTCATATGATTTGCTTCTCCCTTGTTATATTGCTTTTGTTAAGTCAATATTGATAGAGAGTTATGCCCGTGGGCTTATTTGATAGTCCTTTATATGTCTCTCTTTTTCATATTCATTCATTTTCGCTATGTGCTTCTTTAGTTTTGGCTTGGGGGATGTGGGCCAGGTGGTGTTAGCTATGGCTTGGTGATTCGGGTGTTTAATAATGAAGTTTTCGTCTTCATTGCATCATTATCAGTGTTATGGGATTTGGAGCAGAGTTCTTCCATATGTGGGGTTAATTGCCAATGTTGAGTTGATTTCGGGCAGTTATTGTGATCAAAGGTGCTATTTGAGCCTGTGTGTGATGAGCTATATTGTGTGGTTGCGCCTTATGGGTGTAGACCTGAGTTGATACAGTTGATTGAGGCTGTCACGCCCCAAAACCGAGGGACACGACCGGCGCTCGACCGGGTAGCCCCAGTCAAGCGGACCTGGATTCCCTTTTCCATCCCACGTATTACCCCGTGATTCCAATGTACATTATTCAATTATAATTTAAACACATTCTAACAACCTAGAATTAAATTCTAGATTTCTGTCATTATCCACATGTGGTACAATACTTACAAAACATACATAACATACATGTTTACTTTACGTGGTCTACAAGTTTACTTTACGTACATAACCCACATTTCCTGTCTACGGAGCCTCTAAGAGTACAAAGGAGTTATATAATACTTGCCGGTAACAAGACTCCGGCTATACCTTACACAAATACCAAAATAAAAATCCGGAAGAAGAGGTGGCATGAACCACACAGGGCCCCGAGAGGAAAGGGGCTCACCAAAACAACTGATAGGACGTAGAGGAGGCACTATTGGTTGTGGGCTGGAGTACCTGCTATAGAACCACCTACAATCATCACAAGAATGTAGCGCCCCCGACAAAAGGGACGTCAGTACATTTGAATTGTACTGGTATGTATGAACAAACTTTACTCTAAGTAAACTCAACAATGCACAGGCAAGAGACAGACAGAGAGTCACACAATCACTGCACAAAGATATAGAAAGAAACACAATGGAAGTTCCACAATTCTCACTTCATCACAATCACAATCACAATTCCACCCTTATCCCTTCTCAACATTCCACCCTTATTTCTTCTGTTGCGGCGCGCAACCCGATCCCACCTGACAATCACAATCATTTCTTATGTTTCTGTTGCGGCGTGCAACCCGATCCCACCGGACAATCACATCTCACCCTTATCACTTCTCACATATCACCCTTATCCCTCCTGCTGCGGCGTGCAACCCGATCCCACTAGACAATCATATCTCATATCAACAATGACAGTTCACAATTCAATCATAGAAAATTTCAGCAATAGGAATATAGCTTCTTTACAAACCACAATACGTATATAAAAGAATATCGTGCCACATTAAGCCTTACCAATCAATGAATCATATATGATATTGCCACAGCCGTTTAGTTCAATTACATCACACCACAACTCCTTTTCGTTACTTGTTACACAACCTTTAGCATATACATTCATACTCTTGGATTCATTAACCTACTAGCATCATTTCACATAGCATGGTAGTGTGGTGATCAACTAAAGACAGACAAGGAATACACTTCACGCTTCAACACAATTTGAACAACCATTTGCACATATTCACACCAATACACGTACCGTATGCTCGGACACCACAAAGCGATTTTACAAAGATTAAAGTTAGCCATACATACCTTGTGTCAAATTTTCCCTTTTTAATTTCTTTTACAAATCACCGGACCGTCAAGCAACGTCAATCTAATTCATAATGCAACACATTCATCTCAGAATTGGGAATCATGAACACCATTCGAACTCACTTAGGCATTTTATCGAATGCTATATGACCCCTTAGATTTCTAACCCCTTATTTGGAATATTAACCCTAACCCACTTCCTTTTACTAGATTGTGACAATTAATGGACATGCATGCAAGGTTCGTCTCTTTTATCTTCAAGAAATCCTTTAGGGGAGTTCTACTTATGAACCAAAGTCTGGAAATTTAAGAGAAATGGGGTGGGGACTTACCTCTTTAAGTGAAGAAGACAATGACTCAAAAATTCCCGGGCTTGAGTGATTGTGGAAAACCAAATGGATGATGTTGGAACCCCTTTATTCTAAGAAATCTCTTTCTCTCTCTCTATTCTTAGTCAGAAAATGGTTAAAAATGAAGGGGAGGGGTGTTTTATTGAACAGGGGGTCGGGTTTTAAAATTAGAAATTAGGAGCCCCGACACGGAATGCGGTCAGGAATGCGATCGCATTCTTGACATGCGGTCTGCAGACCGGTCGTAGAATGGCCCTCAAGATGGGCCAAAACTAAAAACATACTGAGCAGGTATGTGACCACTATGCAGTCCGCATACACGTTATGCGATCGTATAGTGCGTCGCATAACCTCCCTCACCAAAAACCAATGGGCAGTAATGCGACAACTATGCGGTACGCATAACCAGAATACAATCGCATTCTGGACCGCATAATTGTCCTTAATTTGGGCTGAAGTCTGCCCAGGTATGCGACCATTATGCTGTCCGTATACACGTTATACGATCGCATAGTGCGTCGCATAATAACACAATTTCTGGAAAATTTTATCTTTCGAATTCCGGGGTACTTTTACACAATCAAGGTCTGTTTTAAGAATTTCTACAGTTATAACAACTCGGGGACTTATTCGGCATTATTTTAAATAAGAAATTTTACGTGTATTTACATTCTCCCCCCCTTAAAATCATTCGTCCTCGAATGAGGATTTTGGAAATCGTTTGGTTTTGAAAACATGATATGCAAACTTCCAGATTTACACTAACTCTAATATTTTCAGAAAAGTTCGCCAGAGTCTCCTTTGTATTTAGACCCATCTACCTGTCAGAGAGCCCCCGAAACATATTTCCAAGCATCATTACACAGTTTCTGTTATCCCTTCAACTGGTATACAATTCATTACCTCAACACTTGCACACATCCAATTACTTTGACAACTACACATAGTTCATTCTCTTTACATCACAAATTCGCATATGATTCAATTAGTGGCACATACTTTCACATAATTAGGTCGCTTTAGTGAGTCCCATACGATTCAATCACCTCAATACACCATATGTATATTGCAATTAATCATTACCAATCTACACTACTATTAATCATTTTTGCCTATCACACAAGTTTTACAAAACTTTCATCTACTTCAAGCACACCACCCATTTAATAACATCATACACCGTTTTTAGCACGCATTGGGAAGTTACAACAGTAAGGCAATTAGGGAAAAAAATTGGGTGACTTTGCACGAATCTGAATACAACATCAAATTGCCTTGGGACAATAATTCGTACGATCATTACTACACTCGTTCGAACATATGGGGATATTTTTCTTTCATTTCTTTCTCTGCTTCCCACGTGGCTTCCTTGACTTGTTGACTTCGCCACAACACTTTAACATAAGAAATCTCTTTGTTTCTCAATCTACGGACTTGCCTATCAAGAATAGCAGCCGGGACCTCTTCATATGACAATTCTTCACTACCCTCACTTGTCCCAACTGGCACGATGGCGGATGGATCTCCAACCACTTTCTTCAACATAGACACATGGAACACTGGGTGCACTAATGACATTTCATGGGGCAATTCCAGCCTATAAGCCACCCGTCCTATCCTTTGAGCGATCCGATATGGCCCGACGTACCTAGGGCTCAACTTCCCTTTCTTCCCAAACCGCATCACTCCCTTCATGGGAGACACCTTCAAGAACACCCAATCATCTACCTGGAACTCCAATTCTCTTCGACGAACGTCCGCATAGGATTTCTGACGACTCTGAGCAGTTTTCATCCTCTCCTGAATGACTCTAACTTTTTCCATAGCTTGGTGCACAAGATTTGTCCCTAACAATTCCGCCTCACCAGTTTCGAACCATCCAATCGGAGATCTACACCTTCTTCCGTACAATGCCTCAAATGGGGCCATCTGAATACTAGCATGAAAGTTGTTATTGTAAGCAAATTCGATAAGCGGAAAATGGTCATCCCAACTACCTTTGAAATCTAAAGCACAAGCCCGCAACATATCTTCAAGTGTCTGAATAGTCTGCTCCGCCTGACCATCACTCTGTGTATGGAATGCCATGCTGAGATTTACCTGAGTACCCAAACCTTGCTGAAATTTCCGCCAAAAATTAGCTGTGAACTTGGCCCCTCGATCTGAGATAATAGAAACTGGAGTGCCATGAAGTCTAACTATCTCCTTGATGTACAATTGAGCATANAATTCGGACATCTAGACACAAAGTCCGCCACACCCTTCTTCATACCGCTCCACCAATAAATTTCCTGGAGATCATGATACATCTTCGTAGAATCTGGGTGTACAGAATACCTAGAGCTATGAGCCTTCGCCATTAACCTCTCCCGAAGATCATCTACATCTGGAACACAAAGCCTACCTTGACATCGCAACACTCCATCATCGCTGCCGAGTGAAAATGCCGAAGTCTTGTTATTCAGAACTGCCTCCTTCCACTGTGCCAATGCTGGATCAATGAACTGCTTTTCTTTGACTTCCGCTACTAGTGACGATTCTGCTCCATTATGCACCATAACCTCCCCTTCGCTTGAGGTCGAAAGACAAACCCCCAAACTGGCCAATTGATAAACGTCCCAAGCCAAGGGCCTCTGATTCGCTTCCAAACGAGCCAAACTACCCATAGACTTCCGACTGAGAGCGTCGGCCACCACATTCGCCTTTCCTGGATGGTACAAGATGTTCATATCATAATCTTTGAGCAATTCTAACCTCCTCTGATGCCTTAGATTCAGTTCCTTCTGGTTGAATAAATACTGAAGACTCTTGTGGTTTGCGAACACGTCCACGTGGACTCTATAAAGATAATGCCGCCAAATTGTTGATGCAAACACCACTACCGCGAGCTCCAAATCATGCGCCGGATAATTCTTCTCGTGAATCTTGAGTTTCCTTGAAGCATACGCTATAACCTTCCCATGTTGCATCAACACACACCCCAAACCAACCCTTGAAGCATCGCAATAAACCACAAATCCCTCTATACCTTCTGGCGAGGTCAATACCGGTGCCGAAGTCAATCTCGACTTCAATTCCTGAAAACTTTTCTCACAAGCGTCGGACCACTGGAACTTCACCGCTTTCTGCGTCAATTTAGTCAATGGGGAGGCGAGGGTAGAGAATCCCTCCACAAACCTCCGATAATACCCAACTAGACCCAAGAAACTACGAATCTTTGTCGGGGTCATTGGTCTAGGCCAATCTTTCACTGTCGCGATCTTCTGGGGATCAACCTGAATCCCTTCTTTGGAAACAACATGACCCAAAAACGCGATTGATTCTAGCCAAAACTCACATTTCGAAAATTTAGCATACCACTGGTGATGATGAAGAGTCTGCATGACTGCCCTGAGGTGATTAGCATGATCTTCCCGACTCCACGAGTAGACAAGGATGTCATCAATAAAGACAATCACGAAGGAGTCTAGCAATGGCTTGAAAACCCGATTCATAAGATCCATGAAAGTTGCTGGGGCATTGGTCAGCCCAAAGGACATTACCAAAAATTCGAAATGACCATAACGAGTCTTGAAGGCGGTCTTATGAATATCCTGCTCTCTGATCTTCAACTGATGATACCTAGACTGTAAATCAAATTTGGAGAAGAACCTCGCACCTTGCAATTGATCAAACAAATCATCTATTCGAGGCAATGGATACTTGTTTTTGATAGTGACTTTGTTGAGCTGTCGATAATCGATACACATCCGAAGCGACCCATCCTTCTTTTTGACGAAAAGAACCGGAGCGCCCCACGGCGACACACTCAGCCGAATGAACCATTTTTCTAATAAATCCTTCAACTGCTCCTTTAACTCCCTCAACTCTGCTGGCGCCATTCTGTATGGTGGAATATATATAGGTTGCGTATCTGGCAACACATCAATCCCAAAATCAATCTCCCTATCTGGCGGAATCCCTGGAAGCTCGTCCGAAAACACTTCAAGAAACCCATTCACGACTTGCACGGACTCGGGGGACGACTTCTGAAGCTGTGTCTGTGACCCAGACCAAATGATAGATACATCCCTTCTTAATCATCTTCGAAGCCTTAAGGTAGGAAATAAACCTACCCTTCGGCACCACACCATTCCCCTTCCACTCAATAACCAGCTCATTAGGAAACTCGAGTCTCATCACTCTCGTTCGGCAGTCGAGTTGAGCAAAGAACGAATAAAGCCAGTCCATTCCCATAATAATATCAAAATCTACCGTCCCAAGCTCAATAAGATCGGTCGTGGTAATGCGACCACATACCGTGACAACACAATTCTTGTAGACTCGCGCTGCTATAATAGAATCACCAACCGGAGTCGATACAAAGAACGGCTCATGAAGCTGTTCGGGTTCTATCCCAAAACGTGAAGCAATAAACGGGGTAACATAAGACAAGGAGGACCCCAGATCAATAAGAGCATAACAATCAAGTGCTTGAACATTCAGAATACCTGTAACAACATCTGGAGAAGCCTCCACATTCTGGCGACCACTCAAAGCATAGAATCGGCTGGGTCCACCTCTACCACGAGCTCCACCCCTAACTGCACCACGCCCCGCTGGGGCTAGAGTACGCTCTGAATATGTGGCGACTGAAGAACCGGATGACTGAGCAAATCCCCTTCCCATGCCCTGGTTGGGCGCATGGCAATCCCGCTGAAGATGACCCCTCACCCCACACCTGTAGCATATCGGGCGATCCAAATAACAATCCTCAATATGGAACCCTTCGCACTTAGGGCACAGAGCCCTCCCCTGCTGCTGCAACCTTCCTCCGGGACGACCTGACTGATGGGGTCTCCTGCTGTCGGATCCTGGTCTCCAATGACTATTCGGTTGATAACGGTGCACGAATGGCGGTGCACTCGCTGATGACCGTGCATAAGACTGGGATGCACCTGATGGCCCCCTCCCCTAAACAGGTCTCCCCCCTGCAACTGCGCTCCCTGAGTGACCCACTGAACGGGCTCTGCTGCTACTCTCCCTGTCTGCCCGTATCTTCAACTTTCTAGCCTCTGTGGTCTGGGCGAACCCCACGATCTTGTCATAATTCATATCCGAGTGTAAAGTCGCTGTAGCAACCTCATTCACAACCAAAGGATTGAGACCCTAAACAAATCGTCGAACTCGAGCATCCATGGTTGACACCAAGTGAGGAGCATATTTAGACAATCGCACGAACTCCATATGGTACTCCCACACACTCATACTGCCCTGCTTGAGGACCTCAAACTCCGTAGCACGGGCTACCACAGTCTTGGCAGGCAAAAAGTGATCCATGAACGCATCCACAAACTCGTCCCATCTAGCCAGAGGACTTCCCTCCCCCCGGGAACCCTCCCACATCTCGAACCAGGAATATGCTGCTCCCCTCAGCCTGTACGAAGCTAACTAAACCCCCTCTGTCTCTGTAGCCTTCATCACCCGAAGGGTCTTGTACATCTCATCAAGAAAATCCTGTGGACCGGCCTCTGGATCCGTACCTAAGAACTCTGGAGGTGCCAACCGCAAAAACTGGTTGACTCTGGAGCCGGCGGAATCTCCCTGTCCGCTGGAGGACGCAGGGGTAGCATGAGATCTTTGGGCCTGAGCGGACACCAACTGAGTCAACATATGAATAGCTCATCTGAGGTCCCCATCGGACGTACTGAGACTAGAAGCTGGAACTGTAGAGGGATCAGGAATATTAATGGGAGGGATTACAACACCCTCCGCCGCCGCAGGAACAGGAATGCTTTGATCCGGAATAGAAGGGTCAGGAAGATTCAAGGTCGGGGGGGTCACTCTCACCCGCACTATCTGGTACAGAATTCACAATCACCCCCGGGGTGGCATTGGCCTCAAGGCTGAGTCAAGCTCTCTTCTTTGGTGCCATTACTGAAAATTTTGAAACAAAGCACGAATTAGGCAAGGATATTTTCACTTTCCAGTTCACCGTACGATATAGAATAACAATAAAAGGGTAATTTCCTAAATGTCCATGTAGCCCCCTAATTATAGATGTGGTCGACAACACACCGATAAGAAGGGCTCTACTAGACACGGCTCCGAGACATCCTAGGACTCTTTTAAAAACCTTAGGCTCTGATGCCAAGTTTGTCACGCCCCAAAATCGAGGGACACGACCGGCGCTCGACCGGGTATCCCCAGTCAAGCGGACCTGGATTACCTTTTCCATCCCACGTATTACCCCGTGATTCCAATGTACATTATTCAATTATAATTTAAACACATTCTTACAACCTGGAATTAAATTCTAGATTTCTGTCATTACCCACATGTGGTACAGTACTTACAAAACATACAGGTTTACTTTACGTGGTCTACAAGTTATACTGCCCAAAATACATATGTACATAACCCACATTTCCTGTCTACGGAGCCTCTAAGAGTACAAAGGAGTTATATAATACTTGCCGGTAACAAGGCTCCGGCTATACCTTACACAAATACCAAAATGAAAATCCGAAAGAAGAGGTGGCATGAACCACACAGGGCCCCGAGAGGAAAGGGGCTCACCAAAACAGCTGATGGGACGTAGAGGAGGCACTACTGTTGGTGGGCTGGAGTACCTGCTATAGAACCACCTACAATCATCACAAGAATGTAGCGCCCCCGGCAAAAGGGACGTCAGTACATTTGAATTGTACTGGTATGTATGAACAAACTTTACTCTAAGTAAACTCAACAATGTACAAGCAAGAGACAGACAGAGATTCACACAATCACTGCACAAAGATATAGAAAGAAACACAATGGAAATTCCACAATTCTCACTTCATCACAATCACAATCACAATTCCACCCTTATCCCTTCTCAACATTCCACCCTTATTTCTTCTGTTGCGGCGCGCAACCCGATCCCACCTGACAATCACAATCATTTCTTATGTTTCTGTTGCGGCGTGCAACCCGATCCCACCGGACAATCACATCTCACCCTTATCACTTCTCACATATCACCCTTATCCCTCCTGTTGCGGCGCGCAACCCGATCCCACCAGACAATCATATCTCATATCAACAATGACAGTTCACAATTCAATCACAGAAAATTTTAGCAATAGGAATATAGCTTCTTTACAACCCACAATACGTATATAAAAAAATATCGTGCCACATTAAGCCTTACAAATCAGTGAAACATATATGATATTGCCACATCCGTTTGGTTCAATTACATCACACCACAACTCCTTTTCGTTACTTGTTACACAGCCTTTAGCATATACATTCATACTCTTGGATTCATTAACCTACTAGCATCATTTCACATAGCATGGTAGTGTGGTGATCAACTAAAGACAGACAAGGAATACACTTCACGCTTCAACACAATTTGAACAACCATTTGCACATATTCACACCAATACACGTACCGTATGCTCGGACACCACAAAGCGATTTTACAAAGATTAAAGTTAGCCATACATACCTTGTGTCGAATTTTCCCTTTTTAAATTCTATCACAAATCACCGGACCGTCAAGCAACGTCAATCTAATTCATAATGCAACACATTCATCTCAGAATTGGGAATCAGGAACACCATCGAACTCCCTTAGGCATTTTATCGAATGCTATATGACCCCTTAGATTTCTAACCCCTTATTTGTAACCCTAACCCACTTCCTTTTACTAGATTGCGACAATTAATGGACATGCATGCAAGGTTCGTCTCTTTTATCTTCAAGAACTCTTTTAGGGGAGTTCTACTACCAAAGTATGCAAATTTAAGGGAAATGGGGTGGGGACTTACCTCTTTAACTGAAGAAGACAATGACTCGAAAATTCCCGGGCTTGAGTGATTGTGGAAAACCAAATGGATGATGTTGAAACCCCTTTCTCTCAAGAACTCTCTTTTTCTCTCTCTAATCTTAGTAAGAAAATGGTTTAAAATTAAGGGGAGGGGTGTTTTATTGAATAGGTGGTCGGGTTTTAAAATTAGAAATTAGGAGCCCCGACACGGAATGCGGTCAGGAATGCGATCGCATTCCTGACATGCGGTCCGCAGACCGGTCGTAGAATGGCCCTCAAGATAGGACAAAACTAAAAACACACTGAGCAGGTATGCGACCACTATGCGATCCGCATACACGTTATGCTATCGCATAGTGCGTCGCATAACCTCCCTCACCAAAAACCAATGGGCAAGAATGCGACAACTATGCGGTTCGCATAACCAGAATGCGATCACATTCCGGACCGCATAGTTGTCCTTAACTTGGGCTGAAGTCTGCCCAAGTATGCGACCATTATGCGGTACACATACACGTTATGCGATCGCATAGTGCGTCGCATAACAGCACAATTTTTGGAAAATTTAATCTTTCGAATTCCGGGGTACTTTTACACAATCATGGTCCGTTTTAAGAATTTCTACAGTTATAACAACTCGGGGACTTATTCGGCATTATTTTAAACAAAAAATTTTACGGGTCTTTACAGAGGCTAATGCCGAATATGGATTTATAATCGGGTCTTTTGAGAAATGAGTATAAGGTAAGAAATTGAGGTATGGGGCTTATCGCTGGTAATAGGAAAGCTAAATTGCAATTGTGATGGTGTCATCAGGCTTATATAGGTAGGGGTGACGTGGGATCACCCGCGGGTGTGTGTTGGAAGTGTGCAATTAGTGATCGGATGAGTTCAAGGTGATTCTCGGCACGTTCGAGGACGAACGTTGGTTTTAAGAGGGGGAGAATGTAACGACCCGACCGGTCGTTTCGGGAATTTAAGCTCCGCTTGGTGATGTAAGGTCATAAACAGCTCCACATTGGGCATACCAACCTGTGTGCGTGGTTAGATTCAGTTGCCGGATAATCCGGGGTCGAATTAGGAGAGAATTTTCAAATTTTGAAGCTTAAGTGAAGAAAGTTGACCAGAGGTTTGCCTTTTGAGTAAACGACCTCGGAATGAGTTTTGGTTAACGCCAACAGCTTTGTCTGATGATTTTGGACTTAGGCGTGCGTCCGGAACTTGATTTGGAGGTCCATAGAGCAAATTGAGGCCATTTGGCGGAAGTTAGAACTTCGACTATTCCGGCCGATAGGTGAAAATTTGATGTAGGGCTCAGAATAGAATTCTGGGAGTGGCTGTAGGACCGTTGTGTCATTTGGGACTTGTCGGAAAATTTTCACATCGTTCCGGGTTGATTTGATAGGTTTCGGCACGAGTTTGGATATTTGAGGTTTTGAAAGTTATAAGTTTGATTTTTGGTTTGATTCGGTGATTCGGGCGTTGTTTTGGGTGTTCCGAGGGTCCGACTGAGATCGTGTGATGATATGTGACCTATTGGTGTAATTGGTTAAGGTCACGAGGGGCTCGGGATGATTTAAGATGGTTAGCGGGAAGTTTAAAGTTTGGAAAAGGCAGCTGGTGCTGCTGTTATGATGTGGCCGCACCTGCGGATGGGGAACCGCAGGTGCGGAAATAGTGCGCAGGTGCGAGCTGGGGTGGACTGGGCAGCCTTCGCAGGTGCGGACCTTCGGGGCGCAGGTGCGGCCCCCGCAGGAGCGATCATTGGGCGCATGTGCGGTTAGAGTTTCGCACCTGCGGTCGCGCAGGTGCGGTTAAGCTAGTCGCAGGTGCGGAAGTCCTGGTAGATTCATATAAACGAGGGTTAGCCATTTTCTTCATATTTTTGAACTTTGGACTTCGGATTTGAGAGCAATTTTTGGGGATTTTCAAGATAATCGAATGGGTAAGTGTTCTTCCACCACAATTAATTATATCTCATGAATTAGTTCTTACTTTCATCATTTAATTCGTGTTTTGGGTTGAAGAAACTTGGGTTTTTGAAACAAAATTTCTAAATTGAAGATTCATGATTTGAATGACCTATTGACATCGGATTTGGATAAATTTAGTATGGGTGAACTCGTATCGGAACGTGTAATCGGTTTTTGGTAAATTTGTTGGGTTCCGAGGTGCGGGCCCGGGGGTCGACTTTTGGATCGATTTTTATAAATTAGTAAAGATTGAATATCGTTGTGAATAGTACCTTATATGTTTTTATGTGCATTTTGAAGTTGTTCTAGTTGGTTTTGAGCCGTCCGGAGGTCTTTCCGCCCGAGAAGTCTACTTTTGAGTATTCTGGTGGTCGTCTTTGAGGTGAGTATCTTGCCTAAACTTGTGTGGGGGAACTACCCCTAGGATTGAGTCTTATTTGTTGATTGCAGTCCGTGTATGCGAGGTGACGAGTGCGTACTCGAACTTATGTGCAATTAGATTGCCCGTCTAGGATTTTAGGTCCTTATATTCCCCGCGTATGAACTGCAAATTGTTATATCTCGATCCTTGATTTCTAACTTCGTCTCTCCTTGTTAAATTAGAAGTCCGGGTTTCGACATGCTTTGTTGGGACAACTCATTTCCTTTTAGGAAAGGGGTATAGAAATCGAAGAGTCGCCACCTAATAGATTTAAGGTGCGTTAGGTCACCTAGTGCAAATAAATGAGGTCCTAGGTTTATTAGCCTATAGGATCACATATGTGCAATACTCGGTAAATCTCCTCAAATAGAGGGGTTACACGTAGCATTAGCGCATAGGTCATCATATCCCTTACTACCCAATTACCCCCCCCCCCTTAGTGGATATATAAGCGATTCCAATTAAACGTACTTTATGCGTGCATTACTTGTCCTTTTCTTATGGCCCCGGAGGTGTTTAGGACCCCTAATTAAAGCAGTTCTAGACCCTCCTAAGGTACTTAAAAGGAGAAAATCTAAGCGACATTTAAAACAAGTAGGACTATCAAGTAAAGGAACAATTGAGGGGGCTCACATTTACCTCCACAAATAAGCAAGCAATTGCACGTCTCAAGCAACAACATTTCAAACATTTCAAAGATCCTAAAGCAGGATATCTAAATGAGCATGAAGATAGACTATATGCAGTATTTTTATTAGAGCGAGGCAGTGTAGACCCAATCAGTTTGCCTATTGATTTTAGGGCTTGCTGAATCTGGGCATTTCACAAGTAATTAAACAAAGCACAGTTTTACCATTTGCAAGAGTTTAATTATCCTACGGGCTTGCCTAGGTGTGGATCTGAGACGACCTATAAACATGATATATGATTGTTAATCAGAGTCTTAATAAACTAACAAACGATTTCAAACAGGCAGTTTGGTTCATTATGTCCTATAGGCCTGCTATCTCGGTGCTAAACATTACAAAACTAATTTTATACATTTATTTTTATAAACATGCTATCTAGGTGTAAGGATTGCTTTTAAACTTAATCTTATAAACATGGTTGCTACTGATTTTATACGATATAGGCACGGTATTTAGGCAAGTGTAATAAAAGTCCTAAAGCATGGTTTCTAATGCACATAAGAGAATGATCATGATCATTAGGCAAAGTTAATAGCAACCTAGTGACAAGATTTCTAAGCAGACATGATGTATGCAGAACTTTAGAAAGCAGAAGCTTTAGAACAAATGATATAATGCACCTATAAACATGTTTTCTAGTGCACCAAACAATCCTATAAGAATGGTTTCTAATGCAAGTAGACAATCATAATAGTTCTAAGAGCACGATTTCTACCCGATTTCTCCACAAAATATATATAAAAGTCCCTCCCCTTTTACTAATATCCCCAGTATCTGTTTTACAAGAATTATTATTACAGACCATACAATAAATGAATTACAGAATAAATATTGCTATACTATAGGGAGCCTGGATAGGCCCAAAGTAAACCTGGAAAACCAGGCCTTCAACCAAGTCCAAATTACCATATCTCATAGTGTCCAAGAGAAAGTATCCTGGTGCGTCAAAGTTCCCAAGGGCCTCAGGGACCCCGGGCAATGCTCACACCAAAACTCCTTAGTAAAAAATAGCTTTTTGTGCAGTGTGGAAGGGCCATCCCCAGTGTGTTAGAGTTCGGAGGAGTCCCTTGGACTCATAGGAAGAACACACACTGGAGGGGCAGGATCCTAAGTATTCTAAGAGTAGGAGTGGGACAGTGTGCTTGAAAGAGTGGAAACAGTTTTGGAAAAACAATCCAGAAGTAAAACAGTTCAGAAGTGAGAATAGTTTAGAAGTGAAAACACATTAAGTGTGAAAATAGTTTTAGAAGTGGAAACATATTAGGAGTGAAAAAACAGTTTGAAGACATTCTAAGAAAACAAAGGTTCACCAAACAACAACAAGTAGAAACATAGTCACAAGGTTTCAAACAAGGCTTCACATTGCCCAGGTTCAATTCAGTTTATTAATTAACCTTAGTTGATCACATGGCATGCTGAGAACAAACAATTACACAGAGAAGGGAGTAGGGGTTGGGAACATAGGAATCCTGAATCAGAAGCACATAGAACAGGATGGTAAGAAAGCATACTAATTAACAGGAGACACCTACGTCTAACAACCATACTTAATGATAGAAATAATTACAGTGACTTAAAGCAATAGACAGGAAAACATAGAAGTTTAATGTAAGAGTAGTCATGCTAGTCAAACTTAGAAAGGGCAAGGATATAACTATACAGAATTGGTCATATCAATTGAGGTTAATGGGCAGAAAATATAAGAGCATTAGACACAAAAGTAAACATGCTGGCTTAAAGCAATAGACAGGAAATGTTGAAACTTAAACACAAAAGTAACTTTGTTTGTTTAGAGCAATAAACATGAATGATTGAAACTCAAACAGAAGGAAAACATGTTGATTAAGGTGATAAATAGGAAAGAGTCAAAGTTAAATACAAAAGTAATTAGCCTAGTACAAAAGGGAGATGGATTCAATCAGAAGTAAAGCAACAGACAGAGAGCACATATATTCAAGCTTCATAGTATAATAAAAAGCATTAGGAATAGAAACATACCAGTTAAAGGAATCACATAGGGGATGAAAGGTATGCAGGATTCAATAGTCTAGCCTTGGCTTTCAGCCGGCTAGACAAGCAATGAACACAAGTAGTAGAGAGATGAGAGTAAAGTTTTGTGTGTGTGTGTGTGTGTTTGAACTATTGTTCGTGTGTTGAGTAATCAGAATGAGAGTGTAAACACTTTAGTGAGGTCAAACAAATAAGGTACAGAGGGAATCACAGTTCGTAAACAATCAAATAAAATCAATCAGCCAATTATGGAATCAATTCCTATAGAGAAATACAGAAAAGATCCCTTAAATTGGGGAGAGTCAATTAACGGTACAGAACTAGGGCTCAAATAAGGCAAGTAATCAATATCACACCATATAGGGAGTCAGTAAAATCCCCACACCGTACTGATAGTTAATTAAGGCAAGTATAATTAATCTAGGTCACAAAGGAAACAAGTAAGAATCCCAGAAAACATTGATTTTAACAGGAAAAATATTCGAGTCCCTAATAGAAATGAATCAGTATATTGGGTTGACAGAAATAAACAATTAACGGAAGAAAATCAAATAAAATAAGTGTCACAAACAAAAACAGCTAGGTTTTAGGCATATACATGAGAATCAATCAAGCTAGTAAAGAAACCATCAATTTAAACACTGAAAGTAAAAACCATTTGAAGAAACCCTGGGACGAACCCTAATTTCAGAAGAAGTAAATGAAATCGAAATAGTTAACCAAAATAGAAGATTTTTGAGGGAAAACACAAAATAATACTCGAATCATTTCAAATTTACAAAGATCTGATCAAATTCAAGCGTTCATAAGACTAGGGTTTTCTGAAAAACATCAGAGATGAAAGAAACTTGAATAAAAGCCAAAGATTCTAACTAAAAATAGGAGAAAATCAGTACTCATAAACGAGAAAGGCCATAGACAAGCCTATAAACAAGTTTCGGGCAAGAACCAAGTTGAATCTCCTTGAGATTCTTTTAAGGATCCATGAAATCAAACAGCCAGGAGGTATAGAAGGTCGGTAATGGTCGTAGAACCCACAAAAACTCCATAGACGGGAGTTCTTTGCTAGTGACGGCGATTAGAGTTTAGGGTGGTCGAGAGAGAATGAAGGGCTAGGGGAAAATGGTGACAGCGGAAGGGAAATAATGAGGGGGGTTAGGGTGGGTATAGGATTTAAAAGGTAAGTATTAATGTGGACCGTCGATGTAAAAGATCAACGGCCACGACTGGGGAAGGGTTTATTGGGTCGGGTAGGCAGATTGGGCTTGGGGGTTGCATTGGGCTGGTATTTAAAGGGTTTGGGCTAGTATAATGTGGTTAGGTCCAAAAATAAAAGGAATTGAAAAGTGCTATTTGTTAAATACCTAATTAATTGATAAAATAATTTGTAAAAATAATTAACAAATTGTAAAAAAATTATTTCATGCATAAAAAAACTTTTAAAACAATTACTCATTATTTTAAAAATACAAAAAGCGATTTTTCTGGTAAAGTAATGTAATAATGCATACATGGGCTATAATTGCAAAGTTATTGCAATTGTAACCCAAAATATGTAAATGTGACTTGTTGTGAAATAATTAGGCTTAGTATAAATATAAATAGTAAAATTAAGTCATAAAATTGTTATAAAATTATTTGTAGTGCAATTAATGATTATTTATACAATAAAATGCTGAGATATTAATTAAAAATACTAAAAAAATGCATAAATTATGGAAAAATATTAATTGATGTTAATGCATTGTTTTGAAGGAATATATACATTTTGAAAATATTATAGGGAAAAATTGGGTATCAACAACTACCCCTCTTTACCCGGGAAGGATGGAAGAGTTGTCGGGTAAAGATATGATGGCCAATTTTGACTGAGTAGGATGATTTGAGAGGCTTAGGCCGCACTCCGGTTTCTGAGCTGCCTACATATCCCTGGTTTTATAGGAATCAGGCCGTGTGTAGTTCTTGATCCATCGACGGAATATACCGATAAAGTTACCACAAGGACGGACACAAGATTTCGGGATAGGTGAAATGGTTGCGGTCAAGTTTGAGATAGTTTGAAGGAACTGGGGCGGGATTGCTTTTGTTGGGATGGAGGTTGCTCATCGGATCACCTGCAAGCAAAGATGTACTACGAGCATATATCTGTGCGTAAATTTAAACATGATGCAGATTCCCTTATGACCATGAGAATTGTCTTTGGACGGTTGAGGATGACGTCCTTATACCATGATGTCCTGGGCCATGAATTGTTCAGTGAGGGATTCGCAGGCCATGAGATGATGTTCTCGGTCCAAAAAATGGTGCCTCTGAACCATGATGCCATTGAATAATGATATGCAAAGTTGGGAGATCCTTAGGCCATGACATAGTGACTTTCGGCTATGAGGATGGTGCCCTTAGACTGTCGCCTTTGGACAAGCTGGCGATGTTTCAGCCCATAAGATGCAACAATATGATTTTAGGAGCAACAAGACAAGGCTTAGTCTTGTATGCAGTTTAGGGAAGAGCTTAGCCCGAAAGAGGAGAAAATAGATAGTGTAGGGGAGACAATGCTTAGTCTCGTGCAAGATTTGGGACAGGGCTTAGTCCCATGCAAATAGAAGGCAATGCTTAGCCTTATGAAAATATGGAGGCAGTGCTTTGCCTCATGCAAGATTAGGGACATGGTTTAGTCCCTTTCAAGTTGAAGGCAGAGCTTAGCCTTATGCAGATAGAGAGGCAGGGCTTAGCCTCATGCAAGAACAAGACAGAGCTTAGTCTCATGCAGGAATTTTCGGGACAGGGCTTAGTCCCATGCAAATTGAAGGCAATGCTTAGCCTTATGCAGATAGGGAGGCAGGGCTTAGCCTCATGCAAGATCGAGACAGAGCTTAGTCACATGCAGGATTTTTCGGGACAAGGCTTAGTCCCATGCAAATTGAAGGCAATGCTTAGCCTTATGCGGATAGGGAGGTAGGGCTTAGCCTCATGCAAGACTGAGACAAGGCTTAGTCTCATGCAGGAAAAGGCAATGCTTAGCCTTATGCAAATATGGAGGCAGGGCTTAGCCTCGTGCAACATTCGGGACATGGCTTAGTCCCATGCAAGTTGAGCAAATAGCAGATGATAGCAGAGTATTTCTTAGCTGGAAGCAGCTTAAGTATCGTGGTTGTTATGAAGGATGTGATTTCGAGGCGTGCATATTCATTATTCCTTATTCAAAGAAAAATCATGAGTTCTGTAGGGGGAAGGTCGGTTCGTGCTTCCATCGGCTTGCTTGACTTGCTTTGCCCGGTCTGGAGATCCTGTTCAAATCATTGGGGGTAGCGTTTGCTAAACAGAGTTAATTCAAAAACAAGCATGCATAGTTTTCAAAGACATAGTAAAATATATTTTTTAGAAATTGGTTAGATGAACCAGTGACTGTGACATGATCCGAGACATTGCGACTTCTATTGTAGTAGAATTTTGAGGGATCTCTTCAAAATTCTTCCCCAGTTAAATGGACAACATTTTTGACTGTTGTATATGCTGCGATCGACTGGACTTGCTTCGGAATTTGAGGGTCCTCCTCAAAATTTTGCCCCATTTTTTGATTGTGGGGAAGTAGAATTGTGACCGAACCTACAGGGCTGCCTACGTATCCCCTCTTAAACGAGAATCAAGTCGAGCGTAGTTCAATTTATATCATATGCGGAAAACATAAACAGTTACACATAGTATCGCTTGACTGCATCTGAGTTGATCAGTTTTGGCCAGACTTCTCCGTCCATTTCTGCAAGTAGTAGGGCTCCTCCTGTCAAAACTCTATGAACCATGTAAGGGCCTTACCAATTGGGAGCGAATTTCCCTTTGGCTTCATCTTGATGCGAAAAGATCTTCTTCAGTACCAACTGCCTCGGTGTGAACTGCCTCATCTTGACTCTTTTGTTGAGGGCTCTGGACATTCTTTTCTGATAAAGTTGTCCGTGACATACTTCATTCATCCTCTTTTCGTCTATGAGGGATAGCTGTTCATAATGGCTCCTTATCCATTCTGTGTCGCTGAGCTCAACTTCTTGTATGATTCTCAAGGAAGGAATCTCCACTTCGGCAGGAATAACAACTTCAGTACCATAAACCAGCAAGTAGGGAGTTGCCCCGGTTGATGTGAGGACTGTGGCATGCTATCCCAGTAAAGTGAACGGCAATTTCTCGTGCCACTATTTGTGATTTTCTTCCATTTTCCTCAGTATTTTCTTGATGTTCTTGTTGGAGGCCTCGACGACTCCGTTCATCTGAGGTCTATATGCTGTGGAATTCTTGTGCTTGATTTTGAAAGTCTCCCACATGGCATTAATCAGATCACTATTGAGATTGGCGGCATTGTCAGTGATGATGGACTCTGGGACCCCGAACCGACAAACAATCCGGTCGCGGACTAAATCTGCAACGAATTTCTTAGTCACTGCTTTGTAAGATGCTGCTTCGACCCATTTGATGAAGTAATCGATGGCTACCAAAATAAATTGATGCCCATTTGAGGCGGTGGGCTCGATTGGGTCAATGACATCTAGTCCCCAGGCGGCAAAGGGCCAAGGTGAGTTTGTTGCATTGAGCTCATTTGGCGGCACTTTTATCATATCTGCATGTACTTGACATTGGTAGCATTTTTGTACATACTGGATGCAATCTGTCTCCATGGTCATCCAGAAATAACTGGCCCTAAGTATCTTTTTGGCTAAGAAAAAGCCATTCATATGCGGGCCGCAAGTCCCGACATGTATCTCTTCAAGAAACTTAGAAGCCTCTTTTGCGTCGACACACCTCAATAATACCAAATCAGGAGTTCTTCTATATAGGGGTTCTCCGCTGTGGAAGAAATTGTTGGACAGCCTCCGAAGCGTGCGTTTATGAGTATGATTTGCATGCTCTGGGTATTCTCCTTTTGCCAAATATTCCTTGATGTCGTGGAACCAAGGTTTCCCGTCTGTTTCTTCTTCAACCTGGGCACAATATACCGGGTGGCTATGGATCTTTACTGGGATAGGATCAACAAAGTTCTTGTTTGGATGTTGTATCATTGATGACAAAGTGGCCAGTGCATCGGCTAACTCGTTCTGAATCCTGGGCACATGCCGAAACTCTATCTTCGTGAACCGTTTCTTCAATTCCTGCACATGGTGCAGATATGGCAATATCTTGGAGTTTTTAGTGGCCCATTCTCCTTGTACCTGATGCACAAGAAAATCTGAATCAGCGATCACCAACAGCTCTTGAATATTCATGTTGATGGCCATGTTGAGTCCTAATATGCAAGTTTCATACTCCGCCATGTTTTTGGTGCAGGGAAATCTGAGTTTTGCAGATACCGGCTAATGTTTTCAAGTTTCTAACACCGAGACGGCTCCAATGCCGACTCCTTTGAAGTTTGCCGCTCTGTCAAAGAACATTGTCCAATCGCCGTAGGACTCAGCAATGTCTTCTCCTATGAATAGTACCTCTTCGTCGGGAAAATACATTTTTAGGGGTTCGTATTCTCCTTCCACAGGGTTTTCAGCAAGATGATCTGCCAGTGCCTATCCTTTGACTACTTTCTGAGTCACATAAACAATGTCGAACTCACTCAAAAGGATCTTCCACTTAGTCAGCTTGCCGGTTGGCATGGGTTTCTGAAAGATATATTTCAAGGGATCCATCCTTGATATGAGGTATTTTGTATAAGCACAGAAATAATGCCTCAGCTTCTGAGTTTTCCAGATCAGAGCGTATCAGGTACGTTCGAGTAGAGAGTACCGTGCTTTATATGAAGTAAACTTCTTACTCGGGTAATAGATAGCCTGTTCTCTTCTCTCTGTTTCGTCATGCTGCCCCAGAACGCAGCCGAAAGCTCCATCTAATACTGCAAGGTAGAGTAGCAATGGTCTACCCGGCTCTGGCGGGACCAGGACTAGTGGTGTTGATAGGTACTCCTTGATCTTGTCGAAGGCCTTTTGACAATCTTCCGTCCAACTAATTGCAGCGTCCTTCTTTAACATCTTGAAAATTGGCTCACATACCTTCACCCCTAGGTGGTCGTGCTGCTGGTGCTGTAATCATAGGCTGCTGGCTCTGCTTCACGGCCTTGCTCCGATACCTGGGACAAAACCTCCACGTGTGGCTCAGATCCCCATACTTGAAGTAACCCCCTGGCACTACTGCTCGCTGCCCTGAAGAGGAGGAACCCTGAATAGCTAAAGAGCAGTGTGAATCCTCTGGTAAAGCATTGGGATAAGAACTGGAGGATCTCTGATGGCTAGAATAACTGCTGGGTGCACTCTAGATGGTTGGAGGATGATAGGAGCGCTCTGGTATGGCGCTAAACTGGGGCCTGACTGGAACAACCCTAGGAGGTACTGGAGGTGCTGAATAGGAAGGCCTGCTGAACTGGACACCTCCGTACTGACCCCTGGCCCTAGTTGGAGCCCCTCTGAAGTCGCCTGCAAACCTGGACCTCTTGTCCTGCTAACCCTGCTGACCCTGCTCCCTGCCCCTCACACGGTAACCCTCGATACGTCGAGCTATCTCAACTACAA
>ML269927.1:0-35349 GCA_005239495.1 Nicotiana undulata
ATGCGATCGCGGAAGCAGGGATGCGATCGCATAGAGTCCAAGACTGGGTGCACTGCGATCGCACAGGAGAAGCTGCGACCGCAGAGAGTACTCCCCCCCCGGCTCCCCTTACCCACCTAATACAGTATGCGATCGCGGAGGGTGCTATGCGATCGCATAGTGTAACAGTCTACTCCCAGGCACGAAGCTATGCGATCGCGGACCAATCAATGCGATCTCATAGAGTAATGGAACTGACACCAGCAAAATGCAATTACACCAGATTTTTACACTTTAACTCACCCCGTTAGCAACCTGAAACTCACCCGAGCCCTCTGGTCTCAAAACCAAAACCACACACGACTCCCAAAATATCATACGGACTTGTTCAAGCTTTTAAATCATCAAAATATCATCAAAACAAGGAATTAAACCTCAAAACTCATAGAAATTTCTTAAAACTTCATAAAGCATAACTTTTCCAATTTTGAACCGAAACACGTCATTTCAAGTCCGTTTTACACCAAATTTCACAGATGAGTCAAATATATATTAAACCTATTCCGCGCTCCGGAACCATAATACGGACCCAGTAACACAGTTTTCACATAATTATTTATTTTCAAAAACCTTTATTATTTTCAGAAAAACAATTTCCTTTAAAAATTCATTTCTCGGGCTTGGGACCTCGGAATTCGATTCCGGTCATACGCCCAAGTCCTATATTTTCCTACGGACCCTCCGGGACCGTCAAATCAGGGGTCCGGGTCCGTTTACCAAAAATGTTGACAAAAGTCAACTTTATTCAATTATTTATTATAAGAACTCCATTTTTATCAGATTTTCACATAGAAGCTTCCCGGCTACACGCCCGGGTTGCGCACGCATATTGAGGTGAGATCAACGGAGGCTTTCGGAGCCTCGGAATACAGATATAGCTAAAATTACTTAGGATGACCTTTTGGGTCATCACAATCTCCACCTCTAAAACGTACGTTCGTCCTCGAACGGACATAGAAAAGTACCTGAGTCTGAGAAAAGATGGGGATAACGACTCCTCATATCGGACTCGGACTCCCAAGTAGCTGCCTCGACAGGCTGACCTCTCCACTGAACACGAACCGAAGGATAACTCTTCGACCTCAACTGACGAACCTGCCTATCTAATATAGCTACCGGCTCCTCCTCATAAGTCAGATCCTTGTCCAAATGGACACCACCGAAGTCAAGAACATGAGAAGGATCTGCAATGTACCTCTGAAGCACAGATACATGAAACACTGGATGCACGGCTGATAAATGCGGTGGCAAGGCAAGTCTATAGGCCACCTCTCCTACCTTGTCCAAAATTCTCAAATGGACCAATGTACTTAGGGCTCAACTTGCCCTTCTTTCCGAATCTCATCACGCCCTTCATAGCGGACACTCGAAGGAACACCTGGTCTCTTACCATGAAAGCCAACTCTCGAACTCTACGATCAGCATAACTCTTTTTCCTGGACTGAGTTGTACGAAGCCTATTCTGAATAATTTTCACCTTATCCAAGGCATCCTGGACTAACTCAGAATCCAATAACCTAGCCTCTCCGGGCTCAAACCATATGACTGCAGATCGACATCGCCTACCATACAACGCCTCATGCGGAGCCATCTGAATGCTCGACTGGTAACTGTTGTTGTAGGCAAACTCTGCTAAAGGCAAGAACTGATCCCATGAACCATCAAAGTTAATGACACAAGCTCGTAACATATCCTCCAAAATCTGAATAGTACGCTCGGACTGTCCGTCCGTCTGAGGATGAAATGCTGTGCTCAACTCAATCTGTGAGCCCAACTCTCGCTGAAATACTCTTCAGAAATGGGAGGTAAACTGGCTACCTTGATCTGATATAATAGATAAGGGCACGCCATGCAATCGGACAATCTCTCTCATGTAGATCTTTGCCAACTTCTCCGCTGAATATGAAACCGACACATGAATGAAATGTGCTGACTTGGTCAGCCTATCCACAACAACCCATACTGCATCAACCATCCTCTGAGTTCGTGGAAGCTCAACTACAAAATCCACCGTGATACGCTCCCACTTCCACTCGGGAAGCTGAATCTGCTGCATCAATCCACTGGGTCTCTGGTGCTCATACTTAACCTGATGACAATTCAAGCACCGAGCTACGTAAGCCACAATATCCTTCTTCATTCTACGCCACCAATAATGCTGTCGCAAGTCCTGGTACATCTTCGCGGCGCCCGGATGAATGGAATACCTGGAACTGTGGGCCTCCTGCAATATTAACTCACGAAGGCCATCAACATCAGGAACACATATACGACCCTGCAATCTCAAAACTCCCTCAGCATCAACTGTGACCTGCTTGGCACGTCCGTGCCGAACCGCATCTCTAAGAGCACACAAATGACGATCATCAACTGCCTGGCACGAATACGATCATACAACGAAGAACGAGCGACGGTATGGGCCAAAACACTGCCACCCTCAGTAACCTCCAACCTAACAAATCCATTGGCTAACGCATGAACATCCAAAACCGAAGGTCGCTCTCCAACTGATAAATAGGCCAAGCTACCCATACTGACTGACTTCCGGCTCAAAGCATCGGCCACCACAGTGGCCTTTCCCGGGTGATAGAGAATAGTAATATCATAATCCTTCAGCAAATCTACCCACCTCCTCTGCCTCATATTCAACTCCTTTTGTTTAAACAAGTATTGCAAACTCTTGTGATCAGTGAATACCTCACACGGTACCCCATACAAATAGTGCCTCCAAATCTTCAAGGCATGAACAATAGCTGCAAGCTCCAAATCATGGACTGGATAGTTCTTCTCATGAATCTTCAATTGACGTGAAGCATAGGTTATACCCTTCCCATCCTGCATCAACACTGCACCAAGCCCAACTCGCGAAGCATCACAATACACGGTATAAGAACCTGAACATGTGGGCAATACCAACACTAGCGCCGTGGTCAATGCTGTCTTGAGCTTCTGAAAGCTCGCCTCACACTCCTAAGAACATCTGAACTGAACACTCTTCTGCGTCAACTTGGTCATAGGATATGCTATAGATGAAAACCCCTCCACGAACTGGCTATAATAGCCTGCTAGGCCTAAGAAGCTCCGAATCTCTGTGGCTGAAGTGGGCCTAGGCCAATCTCTAACTGCTGAAACTTTCTTCGAATTCACCTGAATGTCCTCTGCCGATACAACGTGGCCCAAGAATGGCACATAACTCAACCAGAACTCACACTTAGAAAGCTTGGCATACAACTGCCTATCCCTCAGAGTCTGGAGGACGACTCTAAGGTGTTGCTCATGCTCCTCTCGGCTGCGAGAGTATATCAAAATATCATCAATGAAAACAATAACGAACGAGTCCAAATAAGGCCTGAATACTCGGTTCATCAACTCCATGAATGCAGCGGGGGCATTAGTCAACCAAAAACATCACCAAAACTCATAGTGCCCATACAAGTGTGAAAAGTTATCTTAGGGACATCAGAATCCCAAATCCTCAGCTGATGATAACCAGATCACAAGACAATCTTGGCGAACACCGTAGCACCCTGAAGCTGATCAAATATATCGACAATCCTCGGCACTTGACACTTATTCTTAATAGTAACCTTGCTCAATTTTCAGGTAGCCAATACACATCTTCCTTGAGCCATCTTACTTCTTAACAAACAACTCTGGAGCACCCCAAGGAGAAACACTAGGCCATAACGAAGTCTTTACCCAACAAATCCTGTAACTGCTCCTCCAATACTTTCACAATGCTGATATCGGGATACGATGCCTGAAGACCTCATAATTACCCAAAATAACGTGCCTCATCTAACGCCACCCGGGGCGGGCACCTACCTTGTAAGTTAAGGCTCCATAATTCTAGCGCGAATTTAATAAATTACGCACAGACGGTTAATTAGTTTATTTATTTATTTATTAATTAATATTATTATTATTACTCCTATTTTACACATAAGTCTTTTAACAAGCATGACTTCCTACCAGTATTATAGTAAAAGATACAAGCTTAATTCACAAGGGAGAATTTAAATACTAGATTTTCCATCACAAGGGTTTCATCTTTACATAACTTCCACCACGGCTCGAGGCCCGGTCTAACTATACCCAATCATGTTAACACGCGAGGATCTCGTCCTCAATCCTGAATCACAAGTAATATGCATATCAGGCCCCTCGAAACATTACATTTCCTTCATTTAAATATTTCTGTTAAGCAAAATTTCAACACGTCATGGTGAACACAGTTATTCCCATAGGATTTCTCAATACAAGTATTCACATAAGTAGATTTTTAGAGTTATGAAGCTCACCCGAGAGTGGAGCATTTTAGAAGAATTTTATTATATGAGCATAATCGAATTAAGTTCAGAAAATCGCCACTTCTATAGTAATTAGAGACTGTTCTTTTAATGAAACCATTCAATGTAACGACGTCATCCATACCATAGAAAATATAACAACAGACTAGGTCTCCACCTCTAAGAAGTTAACCTCCACTTCCGACCTTCCGGCTCCTTCTTCACTAAGTGGCCATGTAGTTGAGTTGTAGCTGCAATGGGGCACGTAGCCTGAGTGCTCTGATGAAATATGACCCTCCCAAGCCTAAGGCAATTTCTACCACTAGCCGACACAAAGAATCATCCTGCCCTGAGTCGTCCAAAATTTACAATCATTTTTGAATCCTTTAATAAGTCTGGGGACTCGTCCTCTGGCTATGCGAACCAACGTAGGAGTGTGACGGGTTAACTTATCGAACCTGATGGCATATTCAGATACCGTCTTATGACCCGACACAGCCGTAACTTCCACGCCGAGTAGACTTTTGTAGACTTCAAGTTGTTTGAATAAATCCTCTCGTACTGAGGTATATGGTTATTAAAGAGGTAGACTTACCGAATTTCCCAGCTTTATTTCTTGCAAAAATCCCCGGCCTTATACATTTCAAACCAAAACCGATATGACACATGACCTCTCAATCTATTCCTTGACAGTGGGCCTCCCCACGTGGCACAAGTCATAGGTCACAATACCTGATAATCTACGATGTTAAACTCCACAGCTCATATAAATCAATCTTGTTGCTTTACACTTATTCCCATGGTGTGCAATACCTCATAGAGGCGGTCAAGAAAATCCTGTGGGTCTTCAAAAGATATACCACTGAAATGGAGTGGAACTTGTTTGGTAACTTGTCCAACCTCAATAAACGGACTAGTGCATCCTGCAACCATGGAGTAGCTATAAATCCTTCCGGAATCTGATCTAGTCCACATATACTGACTGAGCTAGAACCTCCGCATCTAGATCCATTTGAGACTGTACAATAAGTGCTGGTGTTTGAGCTTTAGACTGCACTCTACTTCTATCTCTTCCCTCGATCGTAGCTGTCATTGGGGCTTCATCTCTTGTCCGGTCGTAGACGCTTCACATGTTGTCGAGATTAGTGAGAGGACAAAAGTAGGCAAGTTCAATCATCAATGATAGAGTAAATTCGCACGATGGAGATGAAGAAATGTGGAGTTATTCCTAACTTTGCAACCTCTGAGGGATAAATACAGACGTCACCGTACCGATCCCTCAGACTCTACCAAGTTTGTCCGTGAGTTGTGAGACCTAAGAAACCTAGAGCTCTGATACTAACTTGTCACGACCCGAAATCCCACCCTTCAGGCGGTGAATGCGTCTAACGTTGAACCCGCTAGACAAGCCAGCGTTTGAACTAAATAAAATTCATTAATAACTAAAACGAACAAGATAACTAAGGCATCAATGGTCAACAATATGAAGGTTAACAAATTACCAAATATAATATAACAACTTCGAAATAAAACCCATATACAAATCCCAGAACTAATGTCACATACTCACGAACTGTCTAAGAGATTACTAAAACAAAGGTTTGAAAATAAGTACATATGACTGTCTTTGAACTATAAGATAAGACAAAGTTGAAAGTGAAGGGTAGAAGGTGACGCCAAGGCCCACGAACGTCTGTGGGTCTACCTCGATGTCTCCTGTATGAACTGATGGAATGCTCTGACCATCAATGACCACCGGGTCCGGCTGTGTAGTCTGCACAACATAAAGAAGTGCTGGTGTAGCATCAGTACAACCGACCCCATGTACTGAGTAAGTGCCGAGCCTAAACTTGGCGAAGTAGTGACGAAGCTAGGACCGACAACAATATATGTACCTGTGCAATTCTATATAATAATAAGAAAATATCGACGGAAATAAGCAAGTAAGACAGATACGGGGAGAACATGCTGGGGGTAAAAGGGGAAACAAAATGCAAGCACAGTAGAACAGGGTAATAACTGAAGTGTAAGAAGTAAAAGTAGAAATTTAACGTCTCAGGACAAATAATGAACAGCAAAAGGCACGTCATGTACCCTCGTGTATAATCTCACAGTCACTTGGCACGGAATGTCCCCTCGTGCATAAATAGTAACACTCGGTACAAAATGTCCCCTCGTGGAATAAATAATCAACGATCAACACGTCATGTTCCCTCGTGTGATAAATAACAAACAATCAGCACGGCATTTCCCCTCGTGCAATAATTAATAAACGATCAACACGACATGTCCCCTCGTGTGATAAATAATAAACGATCAGCACGACATGTCCCCTTGTGCGATAAATAATAAACGATCAACACGGCATGTCCCCTCGTATGATAAATAATAAACAATAAACAATCAGCATGGCATGTCCCCTCGTGCAATAAATAATAAACGATCAACACGACATGTCCCCTCGTGTGATAAATAATAAATAATAAGCACGACATGTCCCCTCGTGCGATAAATAATATTAAATCAACAATATAATGTGAAAATCAACAATAAAAAGTCTCAAGTGTATGGAAATACTCAATGAAATTCTATCGTCCCGGCAAGGGACTCAGCTATAACCAACCTCGCATCAGAAATACAATTTCATTAGTAAAAGCCTCAACTGAAACAAATAACACAATAACTCCTTATGTCATGAAACAACATCAAGGTATTACTTCTGAATCACCAATTACTCATAGTACAGAGAATATTAAGAACACAGTATGATTCATCACAATTGACTCACGGGCATGCTTGACCACAACATATAGGCACTCGTCACCCCGCCTATACGTTGGACATAAATTACACATAGCAAATAAGACGCTATACTTAATTCCTCAAGCTAAGGTTAGGCAAAACACTTACCTCGGGTCCAAAATAGAGCAATCAACCCTCTAACACTGCCTTTCCTTTAGAATTCGACTCCGGAACGGTATTATCTAGACATAATCAACCCAAGTATATCAATAATGGCTCAATAAATCAAACCCATAGCCTAATTACTAATTTCTAAGCATTCTTCCTAAAATTCCAAAATTTGACTCCGGGCCCACAAAGTCCAAACCCGAGGCTCGGAACAAAATTCGACTACCCATAACCCCACGAGTTCAAATATATAATTTGTTTTAAAATCCGACCCCAAATTGAGGTTGAATCACCCAAAATTCCCAATAACCTAACTCTACCCAAAACCCCAATTTCTATCTTAATTTCCCTGTTTTAGGCCTAGATTCTAGTGATTATGAAAGAAAAGTGGAAGAAATAGAAGTTGAAATCACTTACCCAAGGGTTTATTGAAGGATTCTAGCTTGGGGGTCGACAATGGAGGTTGGAGGAGGAGAAGAATGCTGAAAATAGCAAAGTCCCGTATGAAATATTCTGTTTTGAACTCATTTAATAACTGGGCGAAATATCTCTATGCGATCGCGGAAGCAGGGATGCGATCGCATAGAGTCCAAGACTGGGTGCACTGCGATCGCGGAATGACTATTGCGATCGCACAGGAGAAGCTGCGACCGCAGAGAGTACTCCCCCCGGCTCCCTTTACCCACCTAATACACTATGCAATCGCGGAGGGTGCTATGCGATCGCATAGTGTAACAGTCTACTCCTAGGCACGAAGCTATGCGATCGCGGACCAATCAATGCGATCGCATAGAGTAATGGAACTGACACCAGCAAAATGCAATTACACCAGATTTTTACATTTTAACTCACCCTGTTAGCTACCCGAAACTCACCCGAGCCCTCGGGTCTCAAAACCAAAACCACACACGACTCCCAAAACATCATACGGACTTGTTCAAACTTTTAAATCATCAAAATATCATCAAAACAAGGAATTAAACCTCAAAACTCATAGAAATTTCTTAAAACTTCATAAAGCTTAACTTTTCCAATTTTGACCCGAAACACGTCATTTCAAGTCCGTTTTACACCAAATTTCACAGATGAGTCAACTAACATATATTAAACCTATTCCGGGCTCCGGAACCATAATACAGGCCCGGTAACACGGTTTTCACATAATTATTCATTTTCAAAAGCCTTTATTATTTTCAGAAAATAATTTCCTTTAAAAATTCATTTCTCGGGCTTCGGACCTCGGAATTCGATTCCGGGCATACGCCAAGTCCTATATTTTCCTACGGACCCTCCGGGACCGTCAAATTACGGGTCCGGGTCCGTTTACTAAAAATGTTGACCAAAGTCAACTTTATTCAATTATTTATTATAAGAACTCCATTTTTATCAGATTTTCACATAAAAGCTTTTCGGTTACACGCCCGGGTTGTGCACGCATATCAAGGTGAGATCAACAGAGGCTTTCAGAGCCTCGAAACACAGATATAGCTAAAATTACTTAGGATGACCTTTTGGGTCATTACGTCAACCTTGCAAAACTCACACTGCAAGTTGACAACAGACACACATGTGACCATACAATAGATGCATCTTTTAAAATCATATAATTGCAAACGGTCCACATGACAGGTGACTGGGCCCACTAATATATGTTTTAGCAAACCTCTAGTTTACTTGTGGCATGTGATTCCATCATCATGCTTATACTTGAGTAGTACAAATAGAAGGAAAATCAGGTAATCTTTTATATTTACCCGGTAGATTATAGTAATATGAAGATATTCAATATTTCTTTCATTTATAGTCTCAATTAGTAGTCATTCCCGCGCGATGCACGGTTGATATTAACATTACTTCGTTTCATATTTTTATCTGTTATTATTTTTAAATATAATAGAAGATATATATATTTATTGCTCTAAAATATTGTTTATTTAAAATTTTATTCTATTGTTCTCAGCAATATTACTTAATTAAAAAAATCTCTATTAAATTAAAGGGACTTATCTTGGTATAATATGACTTTTTTGTTCTATTTGTTTTTCTTTATTATAGTATCCAATGTTTAGTATTATTGCATTGTTAATAGAATATTTTTATTAGCATATTGGTTCGTTTAGTATTTTGTCTACTACTTTCTTTTTGTAATATAATAGAAGATATATATTTTATTACCCTCAAAATATTTTTTTGGTTTAAATTTTATTCTATGGTTTTCAATAATGTTTTCTGAATTTTAATGAATAATTGTTTTAGTAAATTAAAGGCACTGATAAAGTCATCGAATAATTTTTTTGTTATGTACTTTTCTTAATTACATTATTCAATGTTTAGTATTATTACATTGTTAATAGAAATTTTTTATTAGCATATTAGTTCGTTACTTTCTTTTGGTAATATAATAAAAGGTAGTATATATTTTATTGCTCTTAAAATATGTTATGCTATTGTTCTCGATAACATTACCTGTATTTTAATGAATAAATAAACTTTTTATTTTAAAAAGAATAACAAAAATAATTTAAAAAAAATAAACAAAGAAATAAACTAACCTAAACCAACCCTGACCCACGTCTGAGTAGTTAATTTTAGGTAGTTAATTTATTTCTCATTTCGTTTTTCATTTTTTTAAATAATTTTCGACTATCCAAATTTGTTGGAGGTTTGTTCTAAAATTTGAAACTTGTTAAATATTTATTGTTACACTTCACATCATCATATTGATATGCTTCTCTTATTCTATATAGATAAATGTTTAGTATTATTACATTGTTAATAGAAATTTTTATTAGCATACTATTTTATTTAATATTTTTGACTCTATTTATAATATTTTTGTTTACTACTTTCTTGTTGTAATATAACAGAAGATATATATTTTATTGTTCTTGAAATATTATTTTATTTTAAATTTTACTTTATTTTTCTCAATAATATTATCTGAATTTAAATAAATTAATTCTCTATTAAATTAAAGGGACTTATATAGTCATGGACTAACTTTTTTGTTCTGTATTGGTTTATTATACTATCTAATATTTAGTATTATTTTTTATTAGCATATTACTTTATTTAATATTTTTGTTTGCTACTTTATTTTGTACTATAATATTTTTATTATATTCTTGATGAGTGAATCTATATATAAATATAGATATAGATTTATAATTCAATTAATCAAAAATAGATTTAGATTTTATTCTAAAAGTGCTTAATAAATTTTTCGCAATATTATCAAATTAGTACAACAATATTCTCTCTCTTTTAATAGAAAGAAAAAATTATTTTTCTTGGTACCCACTTTTTAAAATCAATGCATCTAATAAATACTCTGAGTTTTTTATTTTGAAGAGAAAAGGGAAGGCTTAATTTGTAAAGTGACGCTAATTCTAGTGTACTCTTTCTATTTATCTGATTACATCAGTAATTAATACTTAATAATTTAGACTTGGCGTAGTTATGTTATTCAAATTTTTAGGTTTAATAAAGCATTTAAAAAATTGTTCATGTTGTAGTAAACTGAATGAAATGTTTAAGATTCTTAAATTTTTTATTTAGTTTAAAATATTTTTGAATATCTAAAATTTTTGGAGGCTTGTTTAAAAAATTTGACACTTATTGAAATTTGGTTGTGAAACTTGGCATTCTTGGAGTTTTTGATATTCCTATTCCCTATATTCTAATTCTAATATTATAAATATAATCACAACTATATAAAAATAATAATAAAATAAAACTATATATATATATATATATATATATATATATATATAGTCCCCAATTGGAATTGGTAATTTTTTTCTGCTTATTTTCGTTTTTTATAGGTATTTAAATCCAAAAGTAATGACCAATAACTAATTATGCCAAGTGGCTTTTTCTAGGCTGCCACTTGGCTTAAGGTGAGAGCTTTCCTTTCATTTTAATAATATATAGATATGCTAACCACTTTGCCTAATACATTTGAAACTTAAAAAGTTTCTTTTGAGACTTACTACAATATTAATGTCAAGAACAATTTCATTAATCTAGGTAGTAACAAATTTTCTCTTCCGGAGCTTTTATTTGATTTTGTACTACAAAATCTTTTTGTCACACCATTCATATGGCGAATATCTCCTTCACGGAGAAAATCATATCATAATAATTGTCATGGTCAAAATCATCATAAGCAAAACCATTTCTTGCTTTAAGTTTGTCTTTAATAACGTTTTATAAGGCATGACATAATATTTTTGGCGTACCACATGTACGCGACCAATGACATACTCATGTACCCACATTGTAATATTCATTATCTTTATTTCTCTCAAACCTCCCTTAGATGTGCGTTGTGGTATTTATACAATCATGCATAAGCACATTCTTATGCATATTTTTCATCACATATATATTTTAACATTTAATTTCAGGAATGAGTCAGCATTTACAATGCTTATGATAGATTTTCAACGAATGGAGTGATACTTTCAACGAATGGCTATAATCACATGAACATGTCTCGTATTAACAGACCACATTGATACATATTCCTTCACCTTTGAAGGATCATTTTGAGAACTCTTATTGTTCTTCTTTTTACAATTACCATAATGATGACTGTTACTATTTGATCTTTGGTAAACCCACGTTCATTGGTCAACCACTTATCTTTATTTAGACTTATTATGCACCGCTAGCTACACACTCACTTCTAGAATGGAGCAAATCAAGTGGGACAAGCTTCATACTCTTTCATGAAAAATACTTTATTTTTCTTTAGTCATCATTATATCATAATGCGGTGCATTGGGACTCAAACCCAATGCCTTACCCATATAAAGGCATGTTAGGCCATAATGAGTTGGGACTCAAATCTAACTCTTATAATCATAGTGCACCAGGACTCAAACCTGATGTCTTACCCTTATATAATGGCATAATAAGTCTAAGTAGACTCACCCTTGAACCTTTCATGATATACTACTTTCTAATAATCAATTATTTTTCCCTAACTTTAATGAAAGTTCACATTGATCTTTTTCACGAACAACTACATGATCAACTATAAAGGGAATAAAACTATCTTAGTTATACAAAATTTATTTTGACCACAACATAAATTTAAATTCTTATTATTTTTATAAGATTAATTAGAAACCTTCTCAATAGTTAACAGTTCCATAATCTTGGCTTGCAAATTGTCGGAGCAGTACATATGGGAGATGATGTCAAGGCATCGTAATATGCTCTTACTCCATATGTATACATCTGCACAAATAAAACTAAATTGTTAAGTAATACAAATTAAACCAAGTCTTAAATATTAACGTAAGTTAATTGCAGAATTCATGGAAACTGATAAATGATACTCCATGTATAATAGAAGTTTCACAGGCTCAACCAAATTGATTCAAGGTTGTAGCTCCCGTGGAAGGCTTTCATCTCTTATAGAAAATATAAGAAGAATATAGCAATTCGTGCTGATAACGTGTTAAGAAACTTAGCTTAAGGTAACAATATAAAATAAGAAAAAACAAGCTAAGTGATATAGAGACAAAGAGAGGGGAGATTCTTATTTCTTCCATATATTCAAGTGTATACAATTTGATGCCCAAACCCTCTATTTATAGGATGATATAGGTAATACAAAGGGATGCCATAAACATGGTATTAACTATTGAGATCATGGGGGAAGATCATGGGGGAGGTTATGGAGGTGTGGGAGTTACAACCATAATGGTAAGAAGTAGTGGGAGGTTAATGGATAAGAGTAGTGGGGGTAACTTCTTTAGGAGTTATAGACATCCACTACTGTCACGACCCCAAAAACACCCGGTCGTGATGGCGCCTATCGTGAAATCAGGCAAGCCACACATTTCATTTATTAAAAGTTATTCTCAGGAAAATCAACAAATTCACAACAAGAGTCTCGCTTTTATAAAAAATCTAATATGTGAACATAAGTAATAACATGAATAAAAGAAACCCGATCCCAGACCTAGTGTCACCAAGTCATAAGCTACTTCAACGTAAGAATGTCAAAATACAAACTAGACAACATAGTCTGAAATAAGAAAAGTGAGATAGGAAGATAGAGAAGGATAAGACGAGGCTGCGATCGCCAGCTGCTACCTCGACAACTCCGAAAGAAACTCTGACAGCCGCTCAGCAACCACTACTGGGTCCCGATATACATGGATCTGCACACGAGGTGCAGGGCGTAACGTGAGTACACAAACTCAGAAGTAACGAACCCAAACTATGGGCTGAGAGGTAGTGACAGAATAAACCTCAATAATTAAAATCATCAGCGTACAAAATTTAGACATGTTCACAGTTTATCATAAAATAACAACAGAATATGCCAGATTTATCTCAATATGCTCTACATGGCAACGTATCACAGTGTGAAAATTCACCTAGTGCTCACAACTCTCCCAGAGAAGACCACTAGGTACTATATATGGCTCTCAGGCCCAGGGAATATCCATCCTGGAATATGCATAAAACACCGGTGACCGTAGTCACTCAGTACTAAGGAAAAGTCCAGTCCAACCCCACGGAGAAGATTCATCTCTTGAATACAACACTCAGACAAGATCCATGTCAAGGGACAATCCAACCCTCACATAACATCAGCTTCAGACAAGATCCATGTCCAGGGAAGATCCATCCCTCACATAACATTATCTTCGGACAATATACATGTCTAGGGAAGATCCATCCCTCAATATCAATGCGCTCACCAAGGGTGTAAAGAATCCGGAGGGGCTCTATTGGCCCAAGCGCCATATCAAGCCAACGAAGGCATGATTAAAGTATTGATGCGGTGTGCAGTCCGACCTCATAACCATCTCAATAACAGGCTCTCGCCTCACTCAGTCATTACTCTACAGTCTCGCTCACATGGGCTCACACATGCATGAATTAGCCCAAAACAATGATAAATATGTAAAATTAACAATTACCAAGACTGAGGCATGAAATGATATGCTATGACAAAACTGAGTATATGAAATCAAATAAACACATAAGGAGACAACAATATACGACCACTCGGGTCTCAAAAATTTCAGCGTGAATCCTTGACATTTATACTTAACATAATTTCCAACATGTTCACATTTACCACATAATAGAGGTGCGGATATCAATCCGTAAGAGGTACTAGACGGTGCCATGGGATGAGCTAGGCCACAATTTTCTTGGTACACTCCCGTCACTTGGCATGTGCGTCACCTTAATTATAGTAAAATATCATACAATTCGGGGTTTCGAACCCTCAGAACCAAGTTTAGAAACGTTACTTACATAAATCGAGTCGACACTGCGCTCTGCCATGCCCTTGCATCTCGACTAGGCCACAAATCGCCCCGAATCTAACTAAAATCAGTATTGTATCATTAATATATGCTAAAGGAGCGAAACCCACATCAAAATTATTAATTTACATCACAAATCCCGAAATTGGCCAAACCTGACCGTCGGGCCCACATCTCGGAATTCAATAAAAATCACATCACAAGAATCCTCATACTCCCACGAGTCTATACATACCAAGAATATCAAAATCGGACCTCAAATGATCCCTCAAATCATCATTTTAAAGTCTCTAATTACAAGCCCTAATTACCCAATTTTGGTACTAATTACCCCCAAATTTCATCACTAATCAGTCCATTAATCACACATAAACGAGTTTCAAGCCCAAAAGTCTTACCTCCACGAAGAACTCTCGAATTCCCTCTTCAAAACTCTTCAAAAAGCTTCAAACCCGTGCAAAAATGGTGGAAGAATGACCCAAAACTCTCTAAGGGTCCTATTTATATGTTCAGCGCAGCGATGACCGCAACTGCGGTCCTTTTATCGCACATGCGGACCCGCACCTGCGGTCCCAGGTGCCCACCTGCGCATTCCACTTAAAAGGCCATTTTCCGCACCTGTGACAAATCCACCGCACCTGCGATTCCGCAGGTGCGACCAAACATCCGCACCTGAGACCCTTTCACCAGCCTACCATTTCCGCATCCGCACTTGGCCCCTCGCACCTGCGGGCCTCGCGCCTGCGATTTTCCTTCCGCAGGTGCGACCATACCAGCAGTATTTCTGCTATATTTTCCAACTTTAATCCTTCTGATGACCCCCCGAAATCACCCCGAGCTCCTCGGGACCCTAACCAAAATACAAACAAGTCATAAATGGTCACCCGGACTTAGTCGAGCCTTCGGCACACCCAAACTAACATCAAAACATAAAATTCACCTCGGATTCAAGCCTATGAACTTCGAAACTTCTAAATTTCGCAAAACGATGCCGAAACCATCCAAAACACGTCCGATTGACATGAAATTTTGCACACACAACATGTCACGACCCAAAACCTATGGGTTGTGATGGCGACGGACACCACTGTCAGGCAAGCCAACCCCTTGATCAGTTGAAATACCATCATGTTTAACAATTTCGAAGTCGTTTCCTTTATTGCCTTTCATAATCAAATAAATAAACTATTGTAAATTAAACACGATAGGAACTCCATTTAGTTCAATAAGACAAGACTCAACACATCCCCAGAACCCGGCGACACAAGTACATGAGCAGTTTCTAAGAATTTATACAATTATACAACTCTTGTCCGAGAAATAAATGGGACAAAAGGAATAGAGATACAATGTAAAGATATAGAAAGAAGGAGACTCTGTCAACTGCGGAACGCCTCCGGACGAATGCAGCCCGAGCAAGTCTCCAAACCAATCGCTGAACTATGAAGGTACCTGTGCAACAAAATGCACAGAAAGTGTAGCATGAGTACATATACATATATGTACCCAGTGAGTATCCCGCCTAACCTCGAAGAAGTAGTGACGAGAGGTCGACTCGATACTCACTAGGGTCCAGCAGTAATAACATATGATAAAATATGATGAAATATGGTAGGCATGTCAGGGAAATAAGCAACAAGTACACGTACTGAGAACCGAAAAATCCAAACAGTTACTGAACTTAAATAATAAAGCACTTTCAAAAGTATGACCACCGAATGAAAACAATAATCACAAATTCTTAGATCCGCCGTGGCGTACGGCCCGCTCCCATACGGTACTTTTCTACACTCGCCGTGGCATACGGCCCGTTCCCATATATTTCACAATTTCTTTTCAATTCCGCCGTGGCGTACGGCCCGCTACCATATATTTCACAATTTCTTTTCAATTCCGCCGTGGCGTACGGCCCGCTCCCATATATTTCACAATTTCTTTTCAATTCCGCCGTGGCGTACGGCCTGCTCCCATATATTTCATAATTTCATTTCAATTCCGCCGTGGCGTACGACCCGCTCCCATATATTTCAAAATTTCTTTTCAAATCCTCCGTGGCGTACGGCCCGCTCCCATATATTTCATAATTTCATTTCAATTCCGCCGCGGTGTATGGCCCGCTCCCATATATTTCACAATTTCTTTTCAATTCTACCGTGGCGTACGACCCGCTCCCATATATTTCATAATTTCTATTCAATTCCGCCGTGGCGTACGGCCCGCTCCCATATATTTCATAATTTCATTTAAATTCCGCTGTGGCGTACGGCCCGCTCCCATATACTTCATAATTTCATATTATTTTCTGTAAAATAATTCTTTTCATCTTATTCTTCGTAAAACAATTCCTTTAATGTTACTTTCCGTAAAACAATTCTCTTCATTTTATTTTTCCGTAAAACAATCCTTTTCATTTTATTTTCCGTAAAACATTTCTTTTCATTTTATTTTCCGTAAAAGAATTCTTTTAATATTATTTTCCATAAAACAATTCTTTTCATGTTATTTTAAATTCCACGAAATTTCAGTGGAGCAAAACTACACATAGCAGGACTTTATAACATACAGCTCATCACAAGGAGAACACAAGGCATGATGTGGGGCCTAACTAACCGGACATAACAATAATAGCCGCTACGTACGGACTCTCGTCACTTGGTGCATATGTAACCCCCACAAACAATTACACACAACATGTAGAACACCTATGGGGACAGTTCCCTTTTACAAGGTTAGAAAGGAAACTCACCTAACTCCGAAGATCCATCACCGGCCTCCAAGCCACCACGACGACTAAAATAGATGCGCAACGCTCCCAAACTATCCAAATAACTATAATTCAATGAAAATATACTCAGTAGGTCATAACCAATTCAAATAACAAAGTTCCTCAGCCCGACTCAATGAAATGACCAAAATGCCCTCAGGCCCCCGGACCTCGAAAATTCTTGAAGAAAATCCCTACCCGAAGCTTTACTAATTCAATACACATTTTACTCAATTATTCATGCTCAATTCGTGGCTAAAATCCAAATTTCCAAATTCTAGGTTTCTTCCAAATTTTCCTCAAATTTTCCCTTATTTCCATGTTCTAATCCATGCAAAATATCTTGTATCTAACTTGAAATGAGTAGGAGTAACTTACCTTAACATAGTTGACGCAATTCCTCTCTTGAAGCTCTCCAAAAATCGCCCATGGCTTTGAAGAAATGAAGAAAATGACCAAAATCCCGTATTTAAACAACACTGCCCAGTTTTGCCCTTCTATCCGATCGCATGAAGTCCTCTGCGATCGCATAGGTCACCCTGCTTCCTCCTGCGCGATCTCACCTCACGAACCGCGATCGCACAAGCCAATACCCTGCACCCTCATCTCGGTCCTCTATGCGAACGCAACATACGGTCCGCGATCGCACTAGCCGATTTCATCCTCATATGCGATCGCATTGCACCTCCTGCGATCGCATAGGCCAAATATCCTTGCCCATCAATTCCTTCTCCGCGATCGCATAGCTAAGGCTGCAACCGCATAGAACACCAGCAACACTAGAAATCAGCAACAGCAAATTCACTTCGAAATGACCCGAAACCACCCCGAAACACACCCGAGGCCCCTAGGACCCCGTCCAAATCACACGACTCAGTCCCATAACACTCCACAAACTTGCTCGAGGCTTCAAATCACATCAAACAACGCCGAATTCATGAATCGCACTAAAATCCAACTTTATGAACTTTGAAATTTCTAACTTTCACATCCGACGCCGAAACCTATCAAACCACGTCCGATTGACCTCAAATTTTTGCAGGCAAGTCATATTTGACATTACGGACTTGCTCCAACTTCTAGAATCGCATTCCGACCCCGGTATCAAAATTTCCATAACCGGTCGAATTCTTCAAAAACCTTTAGTTTTCTATCTTTAGCCAAATGACCTTAAATTGACTTCCGGATATCTGAATTCACTTCCGATCGCGCCCCCAACTCCTGAATCACCATACGGAGCTATTCCCAGACTCGGAATCCCAAACGGATATCAATATCATTGAAATGTACTTCAAGTCAAACTTAGGAAATTTCCTTAAAATACCGACTTTCCACAATATGCGTTGAATTGCTCCCGGGTTATCCAAAACCCGTTCCGCACATACGCCCAAGTACGAAATCATCATATGAACCTGCTGGAACCTTCGGATCCTGATTCCAAGGTCATTTACTCAAGATTCCAGTCTTACTCAATTTCTTCAACTTAAGGCTTCTGAAATGAGAATTTTCCTTTAAATTTAATTCCAAACCTCCTGAATTTCAACTCTGACAATACACACAAGTCACAATACCCGAAATGAAGTTGTTCATGACTCCCAACTGCTGAACGACGCGCTGGATCTCAAAACGACCGGTCGGGTCGTTACATTCTCCCCCACTTAAACAGGCGTTTGTCCTCGAACGTGCCATGAACTGCCCCAGAGTTATCTGAAATCACTGTTTAAGCCCTCTTGCACCTGCCCGTGCTACCACAACCCAGTTGAGAACCTTAGCTTCATAAAATCTTAAGATATTCCCTTTTATCTATATAATAAACTCAAACCCCAGTTCCAATTGAAATTCTCTGACATGCCTGCTTCTAATATGTGACACCACGTCAACTACCACACGAGGCACCGGAACACAAATGTGTATCTTTGCTGAATTAGCACCCTACACCGCATAATCCATCATCTGACCACAATGACGCTCATTGAACCTTAATAGCCAGAATTCTACGAATTTGATGCTCTCAAAGCACCTTATAAGATACACACATACATCCTGCTATAATGCTGACGATACCACCACAACGGAGGAAATGTGTAGAAATTCCTAACCAACTGCAGAGTTAACTAAACATTGAAATCCTTTCTCCTGACTAAGATCATCATCTCATTACAACCAATGATGGTGATTGTCCTGTAATATACTTGCATAGTCTTATCACACCGATCCCAGATTTATAAATTTCGTCTCACCCAGTATGAACTGCTCAGATAACCAATCACCCCAGGCATAACCAACAGTCTCACACGATGCCACAATGCGCCAATAGGCCACAATTCGAACACGACTCATAAGGAAACGACATCAGGAAGGGACTACCCGACTCACGCTATAAATATGAATTTTATTCAGAGAAACAGGAAGTTAAACACAAGAATAATCGTTATAGGAGTCTTACTCAACATCATACTGCTGCGGCGCGCAGCCCGATCCCTAATAACATACCTGTGGTGGCGTGCCACTCGATCCCATCATGGAATTTACTTAAAGAAATATATACACAGAGCTGAATTGCTCACTATTACAATTTACTGACATCGGTCACAAGCCTACTGAGTGCATAATACCATTCTGGGGAGATTGATAGAGCCATATGCCACAAAACTCAAGCACAACTGAGGTGAGATATATAATCTGGATATCAGGAGCCATTCTGCTCACTTAACCTCATCGCCACGCGGAAATCTCAACACATAAGAATCTATCAAGTCGTTTCACACACGCACGGCACAATCATAGTATCACATGAATTTGACGAATACGGGACAACACCTGATATCCCCATACCCCTCCTTGAGGAGCGCTATACAGAAATGAACACATCTGGCTCGCATGAAGCCCATAGTCTTATTTGAATCCATTCATTCACTTCAAGCCGATTCTGCTCGCACTGAACTAGGCTGATAGCCTTACCCGGGTCCGTAATAACCCACCTTCTTTAAGGCATAATCTTATTCTCATAATACACAAGAGCGATCATCATAGCAGGGACAAACACCCCACAATCCACAACCAACTGGACCGAACGCCTTTAAGGCATATATTCTCAATTAAGCAATATTGCATTTCCTTATACTTGGTCCAAATCTTCAATTAATCAGGTGACTACAAACCACACTTACATAATCTTCCCGCAGTCACGCTCCCACGACTTTTCACACAGGTAGCCAGTATGCACATCCATACTACCGACCACCCCAAGGCTGCAAAACAATTTTTAAGACCGTAATCAGGATACAAGGCCTCTTTTACCCAACACCGATCTCAGGTGACACTGAAGACAACATCTGCTTATTCTCAAACACTTTTCTCTTGCTCCTCTAAGCCCGTGGCATCCTTGTCAACACAAACTGCAAACCTCGATTCTTACTTCCAGTACATACTGCTTACTGCACCTACGTGCCGATAAGGGATGGCATAGGAATCCCATCACGACTCCTGATCCACTAATAGGGTGAACACTTCATCACATATAGAAACCTTTTATTTGCTTCAACTCATGAGAACCATAACAACACACAAGTGATTTCTCACCCTCACAATACATACAAATCCTTTAGTAGTGGCCTGAACCACCATAATCCTTTCGGGATCCGCCTACACCTGACAGGCCATAGCATTTGAATGCTTCCGACTGAAATCTATTACGATGGCCGACAAGCCCCACACACATATGTACAACCCATGCACATGCCCAATCATACCAAACGAACTGATCCCTGCCGAACAGGCACCGTTCCTCATGGCTAACCAATCCATCTTCTCTTAATCATCTTCCATTGCCTTAAAGATAAAAGTATCTCCTTTCAACTCATAGCAACTCAACCCTCACTCGTCCCAAGTGACCTTGATTCACGAGACCCTGCTGCCTAAACTCCGCAACCCGTCTCACAACCTCCTGAAAATCTTTCTACAACTCGGAGTCTATTTCTCTCACTCTTCCAACACTATCCTGCGTGTTGAAATAACATAGAACACTCCAACTAGTCTCCTTCTCCTCAGAGGTTATACTGCAAAAGCTCGATTCTTAATCATATTATTGCCTGAAACCCTTGCACACCACAGTTTCAAACTTTCAAATTCATCAGAACCGCTGCTGAGAGTCACCCACTCTGGCTGGCCCCGAATACAATCATCTCCAAGGCTCTTCTAGCACATGAACATGCTCTTCAATGACGCACGTGACTGAGTCACTATCCTTACAAATTGCCTATGCCTTAAGCACAAATTCTTAGTCTTCCAGAGCCTAACCCTGGTCCAATAGGACCAATTTGCTCATTTTTATCATATGCCATGCTCACTTACCGATTCACTCCTTTCCCTTAGCTGTAACAACTTGCCGATACACCGGCAATTCTGCAATCCCATGAGGACGCAACCCTACAATCCAACTACAGGTGGTGGGACTCCCCCACTTAGCCCAAAGCTACCTTTTATCTCACTCTAGACCCATGCTGGGATCCTTCCTCCTTTGCTAGCCTGGTCTTGCTCAACCAATCCGTCAGCCCTTCCGAATTTAGCATTCCCCAAATACCCAAAAATAACCCCTAGCATCATTAGCCCATTCTGCCTCCTAACGAATCGCCGCTATGATTCCTTACAGAGAACTACTAACCATACCACCGCTATCCTATACCCAGAAATACCCGCTAACCTATGCCCAGAAATACCTGCTAACCTATTCCTAGAAATACCTGCTACCCTATACCTAGGAATACCCACTAACCTATTCCCAGAAATTCCTGCTAACCTATACCTAGAAATAACCCACCTGCAGAAATCACCAACTGACACCGCCCGACAATACTGCGCTACACCCCCCTATGACATCAACACCCCATCCTAAGCCTATTCTTATTCACCAGCTTTACCAGTCCGTCTGCTTCTCAGGGACATCTACTGAATGCGCCACGCTATACTCAAATTCACCTGCCATATTGCATCCTTCCCCATCCCAAATAATCTTATCTTTGTTGCATCCAGCCTTCTGCCGAATAACCAACATTTCATTTTAAGCTTGTGGACCTACTTCCTGTCTGCAAAATTTCTCAACTTACTGCAATTCCTCCTCAAGGCAGGCCACCGCCTTACCGCTGAACTCGTAGACTATACTGCCACTTCCTACTTAGTTGGACTCATTCCCTTAAGCAATTACCCGACCTCCGTCTCTGACGCCGGGCGTTTATAGACATAGCCGCTACCTGACACTTCTCACATGACTTCCTTCATCGCATGCTTCTCAATTGCGGCCTCCATTCGAACCGTTCATCACCCCAACACATGGGTAAACGTTCTATCCTTATATCAAAATCGCGCCATAACAATCAAAAACACCATAACAATCTGAGCACAGCCTCAAGGTTCTCATAAACACAACCACTGAACTGAAGCAACATAATATTCTTCTTGCATGGCAACAACAACAGCCCCAAACGACTACGCACGGAAGACTTCACGCACCGTATCCGTAACATCATCACAACTCCTCAAATTTACGATTAATAACGAGCGCTTCGCGACGCGTAAGACTGAGTAGGAAGAAAGCATAGGCATAGGCCTTAAGGGAATCAAATCGCACGATAAGATATCAAGAAGGGAAGTACTCCTAACAGCCCTGCAGCCTCTCGAAGATAAGTACAGACGTCTCCGTACCGATCTGCAAGACTCTACTAGACTTGATCATGACTCGTGAAACCTAGGGGAACCTAGAACTCTGATACCACGTTGTCACGACCCAAAACCTATGGGTTGTGATGGCGCCGGACACCACTGTCAGGCAAGCCAACCCCTTGATCAGTTAAAATACCATCCTATTTAACAATTTCGAAGTTGTTGCCTTTATTGCTTTTCATAATCAAATAAATAAATTATTGTAAATTAAACACGATAGGAACTCCATTTAGTTCAATAAGACAAGACTCAACACATCCCCAAAACCCGGCGACACAAGTACATGAGCAGTTTCTAAGAATTTATACAATTATAAAACTCTTGTCCGAGAAATAAATGGGACAAAAGGAATAGAGATACAATGTAAAGATATAGAAAGAAGGAGACTCTGTCAACTGCAGAACACCTCCGGACGAATGCAGCCCCAGCAAGTCTCCAAACCAATCGCTGAACTATGAAGGTACCTGTGCAACAAAATACACAGAAAGTGTAGCATAAGTACATATACATATATGTACCCAGTGAGTATCCCGCCTAACTTCGAAGAAGTAGTGACGAGAGGTCGACTCGATACTCACTAGGGTCCAGCAGTAATAACATATGATAACATATGATGAAATATGGTAGGCATGTCAGGGAAATAAGCAACAAGTACACATATTGAGAACCGAAAAATCCAAACAGTTACTCAACTTAAACAATAAAGCACTTTCAAAAGTAAGACCACCGAATGAAAACAATAATCACAAATTCTTAGATCCACCGTGGCATACGACCCGCTCCCATAAGGTACTTATCTACACTCGCCGTGGCGTACGGCCCAATCCCATATATTTCATAATTTCTTTTCAGTTCCGCCATAGCGTACGATCCGCTCCCATATATTTCACAATTTCTTTACAATTCCACCGTGGCGTACGACCCACTCCCATATATTTCACAATTTCTTTTCAGATCCGCCATGGCGTACGACCCGCTCCCATATATTTTATAATTTCATTTCAATTCCGCCGTGGCGTACGGCCCGCTCCCATATATTTCATAATTTCATTTCAATTTCGCCGTGGCGTACGGCCCGCTCCCATATATTTCATAATTTCATTTCAATTCCGCCGTGGCGCACAACCCGCTCCCATTTATTTCACAATTTCTTTTCAATTCCCACGTGGCGTACGGCCCGCTCCCATATATTTCATAATTTCATTTCAATTCCGCCGTGGCGTACGACCCGCTCACATATATTTTATAATTTCATATTACTTTCTGTAAAACAATTCTTTTCATCTTATTTTCCGTAAAACAATTCCTTTAATGTTACTTTCGGTAAAACAATTCTCTTCATTTTATTTTTCCGTAAAACAGTCCTTTTCATTTTATTTTCCGTAAAATAATTCTTTTCATTTTATTTTCCGTAAAACAATTCTTTTTATATTATTTTCCATAAAACAATTCTTTTCATGTTATTTTAAATTCCACGAAATCTCAGAGGAGCAAAAATACACATAACAGGACTTCATAACATACAACACATCACAAGGAGAACACAAGGCATGATGTGGGGCCTAACTACCCAGACATAACAATAATAGCCTCTACGTACGGACTCTCGTCACTTGGTGCATACGTAACCCCCACAAACAATTACACACAGCATGTAGAACACCTATGGGGACAGTTCCCTCTTACAAGGTTAGAAAGGAGACTCACCTCGCTCCGAAGATTTATCACCGGCCTCCAAGCCTCCATGACGACTAAAATGGATGCGCAACGCTCCCAAACTATCCAAATAATGATAATTCAATGAAAATATACTCAATAGGTCATAACCAATTCAAATCACAAAGTTCCTCAGCCCGGCTCAATGAAATGACCAAAATTCCCTCGGGCCCACATGCCCGGACCTCGAAAACTCTTGAAGAAAATTCCTACCCGAAGCTTTACTAATTCAATTACATATTTTACTCAATTATTCATGCTCAATTCGTGGCTAAAATCCAAATTTCCAAATTCTAGGTTTCTTCCACATTTTCCTCAAATTTTCCCTAATTTCCATGTTCTAATCCATGCAAAAAATCTTGTATCTAACTTGAAATGAGTAGGAGTAACTTACCTTAACATAGTTGACGAAATTCCTCTCTTGAAGCTCTCCAAAAATCGCCCATGGCTTTGAAGAAATGAAGAAAATGACCAAAATACTGGTTTTAAACAACACTGCCCAGTTCTGCCCTTCTATGCGAACACATGAAGTCCTCTGCGATCACATAGGTCACCCTGCTTCCTCCTCCGTGATCGCACCTCACGAACCGCGATCGCACAAGCCAATACCCTGCACCCTCATCTCGCTCCTCTATGCGAACACAATATACGGTCCGCGATCGCACTAGCCGATTTCATCCTCCTATGCGATCACATTACACCTCCTGCGATCGCATAGGCCAAATATCCTTGCCCCTCAATTCCTTCTCCGCGATCCCATAGCTAAGGCTGTGATCGCATAGAACACCAGCAACACCATAAATCAGCAACAACAAATTCACTCCGAAATGACCCGAAACTACCCCGAAACACACCCGAGGCCCCTAGGACCCCGTCCAAATCACACGACTCAGTCCCATAACACCCCACGAACTTGCTCGAGGCTTCAAATCACATCAAACAATACCGAATTCATGAATCGCACTAAAATCCAACTTTATGAACTTTGAAATTTCTAACTTTCACATCCGACGCCGAAACCTATCAAACCACGTCCGATTGACCTCAAATTTTTGCAGGCAAGTCATATTTGACATTACGGACCTGCTCCAGCTTTCGAAATCGCATTCTGACCCCGGTATCAAAATTTCCATTTCCGGTCGAATTCTTCAAAAACCTTTAGTTTTCTATCTTTAGCCAAATGACCTTAAATTGACTTCCGGATATCCGAATTCACTTCCGATCGCGCCCCCAACTCCTGAATCACCATACGGAGCTATTCCCAGACTCGGAATCCCAAACGGATATCAATATCATTGAAATGTACTTCAAGTCAAACTTAGGAAATTTCCTTAAAATACTGACTTTCCACAATATNTTCTTCAAAAACCTTTAGTTTTCTATCTTTAGCCAAATGACCTTAAATTGACTTCCGGATATCCGAATTCACTTCCGATCGCGCCCCCAACTCCTGAATCACCATACGGAGCTATTCCCAGACTCGGAATCCAAAACGGATATCAATATCATTGAAATGTACTTCAAGTCAAACTTAGGAAATTTCCTTAAAATACTGACTTTCCGCAATATGCGCTGAACTACTCCCGGGTGATCTAAAACCCGTTCCGGACATACACCCAAGTACGAAATCATCATATGAACATGCTGGAACCTTCGGATCCTGATTCCGAGGTCGTTTACTCAAGATTCCAGTCTTACTCAATTTCTTCAACTTAAGGCTTCGGAAATGAGAATTTTCCCTTAAATTTAACTCCAAACCTCCTGAATTTCAACTCGACAATACACACAAGTCACAATACCCGAAATGAAGTTGTTCATGACTCCCAACTGCTGAACGACGCGCTGGATCTCAAAATGATCGGTCGGGTCGTTACACAACAAAAATGACCCTACGAACCTGTTCCAACTTCCGGAATTCCATTCTAACACTGATAACTAATTTTCCACTACCAACTGGAAATAGCCAAAAACTCAATTTCGCCAATTCAAGCCTTATTCTAGTCCGTACTTCAAAATCACATTCCGAACACACTCATATGTTCCAAATCACCTAACGAAGCTATCAGAGCTATAAAATCCACATTCCGAGGTCGCTTACCTATAAGTCAACTCCCAGTTGACTTTTCCAACTATTAAGCTAATTTAAGAGACTAAGTGTCTCAATTCTCATCACAACCACTTTGAACTTGAGCCAACTGACCCAACACAATATAAGAGAGATGAACAACACATAATAAAGCAAAATCTCAGAACGACCGATCGGATCGTTACATTCTCCCCCACTAAAACATACGTTCGTCCTCGAACGTGCCCGAAGTTGTTCCAAAACCCCAAATATTGTTGTGTAACCTATCACGCACATACCCGGGGGTGATCCCACGTCACTCTATCCCATATAGGTCCAATAGCACAACATAACTGAAATTTCGAAATCCAACCTGACCCATAAACCTTAGAACCAATTTTCCACTTCTGAAATAGTTTACAAGATCAAAATTTCAACAACTATAAACTAAATAAATCTGAACATGCTGTATCAAGCTATATCCGTAACCTAGATGTAATCACATAATATACCGCATGACTCAAACACTCATAGCGATAACTTCTAATCACAATAGCTGCTCAAAACAACCCAATACCGGTTCATAACCTCTTATCAAGAAATGTCTCGTTCTAACACTTTCACATACCGCCAATGATGAAAGAAACACGTAGAAACTAGCAACCATTCATCCGATCAACCAATCATGGAGCTCCCCCTTTCCCTGACAGGAACTATAGAAACTTTCTAAGCCAACTTCCGATATCATTCTTCCAACCATGCTGTAGCCAACTCTGGTAGTATTCATTCTAAGCCCATGACCTCTTTTCACCAACACGACCACTCTGATGACATGACGCATCAATACAATCCCAAGCCATATCCTGTGCAACTCGTGCACTCAATAGCGACATCCCACAAACTCAAATCATAGAAAAGATTCACACGAGAAGACAATCCCTCCATTAACAATTACCATGACAACACCATGCTAAGAGCCTATCACACATTGTAAGATTAAAAAACACGAATTTGACACCAAGGATCATACCTACACATTACTTTGATACAATGCGTGATCCCATTCAAACGCTGGTCCAACTGAAATACATTCAAGCCATCTCGCTTCAAATCAATAACCATGCGCAATTTGACATCAAGTACTCCAAGTGCATAGCCCTAACCACGGGGAAGTAAGATGATACCATGCCACACGAATCAGAAAGAACATAACCAATACTTCTCAATCCTGCAATACCCAATTACTTACCTTACTCAAATTCCGCTATAAAGCCCAAATAAATCTGCACCATATGTGCATATAACTGACAATCACCTCTCCTCGTAACTCTGAAGGGTAGCTCATAGATGTATTGGAAAAAATAAGCTTCACACGTGTACTAATTATGATGACTCAGCAATCCATATGGAGAAATGGAAACACGACAACTGGAAGAGACTCTCTGAAGAGGTACGAGACAATGAGGGCCGGAACAGCATACACACGGGGTAATCAGATACGGGAATCTCAACCTAATTGAGGAGACGAAGAGGCACAGTCAGAAGAATCAAGACATAATAAAGGGCAGATTCGGGGATCTTCAATCAATGAGCCAAACGTTTACATAATCTTGACGCAATAGTTACGATTAGTCATTGTAACGTTACATTAATGTCATTATTAGTCATTAATGCTCAATCACTGAAAAGAGTAGACGTTATAATAAGAAATTTCCTACATAAGGGAGTAAAATATAACTTGTAAGGACACGTTCGAACCACTATTGAAATATACTTACTTTTTATGCATCTTTACTGCTTTCTACTTGCAAATTTACTATTATTTCCATAAACTTTTGGTTATCAGAAACCCGTGTTCTTCTTAAAATAGTTTTGGCAGAGAATCTAATTCTTTGGTTAAACAAATTGGTTCTGTTACCGGGAAATTTGATAATCTCTGTTTCTTTTCTAAAAAAACAACATTCTGTGAATTATGTCGAACGCCAACGACAACAACCGAAAAAAGGGTTGGAACTCCAGTTCCATCACCTTCAGGTTCCCACACGAGGCTCATGGGAACATTCCCAGAGAGATCTACAACTCAAAATAATAATCACAATGGAAATGAACAAATATGACAAAAAGATCCTGTAAAACAAATGGTTGGTGAATAGGTGACTCAAGACTTACAAGCTTTCATGAGGGGACTGCCAGCTGCATCACTTGCAACTCCTCTTAACAACACCGCAACTGTGGAAAATCCACAATCCGGATTAGCAAACTCATGAAGTAGAGGCACTCCAAATGAGTCCCTCGAAGCAAGACCAGGTATGTCCAGTAATCCAGAATTACAGTCTTTATTACTAACCTTGAAAAAATAGGTGAAGGAACAAAACGACCGAATCGAGAAAATTCCTGGAGTACCACCTGTTATCAAAGGCATTGACGTTGATAGATATTCGCAACAACATTGGAAGCCAAATGCAACACCCTTGCCTATCCCCAAGAAATTCAAAATGCCTGATATTCCCAAGTACGACGGGACAATCGATCCACGTGATCATGTAACTGCTTTTACTATAGGAGTAAAAGGCAACGATCTGACTAAACAAGAAATTGAATCAGTACTAGTCAAGAAGTTCAGAGAGACACTCACCAAAGGAGTACTAACATGTTATTCTCTTCTACCCGAAAATTCTATTGATTCTTTTGCTAAGCTTGCAGATTCTTTTATAAAAGCACATTCCGGTGCACAAAAAGTCGAAAAAAGAATGGAATACATATTCAAGATAAAACAAGGAGACGCAGAGTTGCTCCGTGAATTTGTAGACATGTTTCAACGAGAAAGAATGCTCCTACCAAGGGTACCTGACAATTGGGCAGCAATGGCGTTTGCAAGCAATTTAAATGACAGAAGCTAAGAAGCCATGCAAAGACTCAAATAAAGCTTGAGAGAATTCCTAGCCATGACCTGGAACGATGTCTATAACAGGTACAATACCAAGTTACGAATAGAAGAAGATACCATTGCTCAATCAAAAGCAGAAGACATAACTAGTTCTAGACGCTTTGAACCAGAAATGAGAACGGTTAAGAATAGGTACGACCCATATATGGGACCTTCGGGACGAGAAACTTGTTCCAAATTTGATAACACATGGTCAGAATACAGACCGTCAAGTAGAGATACGAGCTCATCCTCATCGAAATCCAGAAAGGATCGTGATGAACGAAATAGAGGTAATGCAAGAATTGGAGACTACAAATTATATGTAAGCACTTCTGAATTAATTACAGTACTGAAAAACAAGGTTGATAAGGTTCGATGGCCCAAAGAAATGAGATCAAATCCAAACAAAAGGAATCCAAACTTCTGGTGCGAATTCCACAACGATCATGGACACAGAACATCAGATTGCAGATTATTGCAAGGTGAGGTAGAAATATTATTAAGACAGGGCTATCTAGTAGAACTGTTTAGTGAAAAGGGTGAACAGGCATATTTGAAAAACAGGCAAGAGCCCCCAAAACCACCATCTCCAAAGAGAACAGTGAATGTGAAACAAGGAGGGGAGGAGGTGAACGGAGTAGTCTGCAAAAGAACAACAAAATTCACAATTACACACATGAAGCGGATTCGTGAAGCCATGGAAGCAGACAACATATCATTCGACGATGCGGATGTCAATGGATTACTGCTTCCTCATAACGACGCACTGGTAATATCCCTACTTATACATGACACTAACGTAAAAAAGAGTGTTAATTGATCCAGGTAGGTTGGTCAATATCATTTTGATGAGAGTTGTGGAAGAAATGCTAATGGAGGATCAAGTAATCCCAAAAACACGAGCCTTATCTGGGTTTGACAACTCTACGGTCATCACAAAATGGGAAATTGAGCTTAGCACCTATGCAAAAGGAGTAATCAAAAATACGAAATTCCTAGTCATTGATACAGATATGGCTTACAACGTGATCATGAGGAGACCATGGATCCATGACATGGAAGCAATACCATCTACTTTACATCAGGTATTTAAATTACCTTCCAAATGGGGAGTTTAATGGATTCGAGGCGATCAGCAGACCTCAAGGAATATAAATTCAGTAGTACAGTCTAACAAAAAAGAGGTCGCAGAAGAATCAAAAGACGAGGAGATCAACCAAACAAGTACGAAGGAAGATAGTTACGAGAAGGTGAACCAAATAACCACATAGGCTACATCAAAACATACGGACATGGACTCCAGACCCGACATCCTTCAGCAGCCAGAAGAAGACGAGCATATTAAAACAACTATGGAGGAGCTCGAAGCTATCCCACTGTTCGAGCAGAAGCCTGAGCAAAACGTTCATATAGGCACGAGGCTAAGCCCTGCGAGAAGAGGTAAGTTAATTGAATATCTAAAAGCTAACTCAGATTGGTTTGCTTGGTCCCATTCAGATATGACAGGTATACCTCCAAAAGTGATGACTCATATACTAAATGAAGATCCATCCTTCATGCCTGTCAAGCAAAAGAAAAGAAATCAAGGACAATTCAAGAACCAAGTGATCGATGAAGAGGTACAAAAACTCTTGAAAATTGGTTCAATACGCGAGGTAAAATAGCCTAATTTGTTAGCTAATACTGTAGTAGTACCTAAACAGAATGGTAAATGGAGAGTATGCGTAGATTACATAGATTTGAATAAAGCATGCCCTAAAGACTCATTCCCATTACCGCACATCGATCAAATGATTGATGCCACTGTAAGTCACGAATTGTTAAGATTTCTAGATGCGTATTCTGGTTATAATCAGATAAAAATGGATCCCTCAGACGAGGAAAAAACTTCCTTTATTATAAACAAGGGGACTTATTGTTACAAAGTCATGCTTTTTGGCCTGAAAAATGTTGGAGCCACGTATCAAAAGCAATGTGGAAAACAATGGAAAACAATGGAAGTATACATTGATGACATGCTGGTGAAATCAACTCAAGCGGAAGATCATTTTCAGCATCTTTCAATCACCTTCGAAATCCTACGCAAGTATAACATGAAACTAAATCCAGAAAAATGCGCCTTTGGCGTTGAATCAGGTAAGTTTTTGGGATTCCTTGTATCAAATAGGGGTATAGAAGTAAACCCTTCTCAGATTAAAGCTATTGATGAAATACCTTATATACTTACGAGCAAAAAAGAAGTTCAAACACTAACAGGAAGAATTGCAGCCTTAGGAAGATTTATCTCCAGGTCTTCGGAGAAGAGTTTTAAATTATTTTCAGTTCTAAAAAAGCAGAATCAATTCGAATGGACTGAAGAATGCCAATAGGCTCTCAAAAATCTGAAGGCCTATCTATCAAAACCCCCGCTGCTATCTAAACCAAAAGAGGGGGAGAGGTTGTATGTCTATCTTGCCGTTGTAGAAATTGCCGTAAGTGCAATACTGGTAAGAGAAGACAAAGGTAAATAATCTATGATTTATAATGTAAGATAGTATTTATTAGATGCTAAAACTAGATATTCTCATCCAGAAAAATTAGCCTTAGCTCTAATCATGACAGCTAGAAAGTTGAGACCATACTTTCAATGTCACCCAATCACTGTTGTGACCTGGTAGCCACTAAGATATATTTTGCATAAACAAGAGTTATCAGGGAGATTAGCTAAATATGCAATAGAATTAAGTGAACATGACATAATATATCAGCCTAGGACTAGCAATAAAGTCTCAAAATTTATCTGATTTCGTTGCTGATTTTAATACTAGCATAATCCCTGAAGTGGAAAAAGATTTACAACTCTTCAACGGGGCTAATCCAGGAATTTTGACCCTATTTACTCATGACTCTTCCAACGTAAAAGGAGCCGGGTTGGGAATTATTTTAATATCACCTATGGGTGAAAATATACGACAAGCCATTAAATGTTATCCCATAACTAACAATGAAGCAGAGTATGAAGCTGTGATTGCAGGGCTTGAACTGGCACGAGAACTCGCAATTGAGCAAATTGTGATCAAAAGTGACTCTCAACTAGTGGTAAACCAGATGCAAGGGTCTTATACCGCTAGAGAGGCTCGGATGCAACAATATCTGGAAAAGGCACGAGACCTAGCAAGGAAATTCCAGTATGGAAAGTTACGCAAATACCTAGGGAGGAAAATGTAGAAGCGTATGCATTAACTAACCTCACAGCAGTTACCGACGTAACAAATACAGACAATGCAATTTTCATACACCTATTTCATTTAGCAATCGACCAGGACAAAAATGAGGTAACATTTAAGAATTTAACCTGGGATTGTAGAAACAAAATTGTAAACTTTTTGCAGAACGGTAGTGTGCCTGAAGATAGAAAAGCAGCTCAAGCACTTCGCAGGAAAGCTGCACGGTACTGCATAGTTCGTGAAACTTTATACCATAAAATATTTGGAGGTCCGCTAGCGAAGTGCCTTGGACCCAGCCAAACTGAGTACGTGATGAAGAAAGTGCATGAAGGACACTGCGGAAACCATGCAAGAGCAAGATCCTTAGTCAAAACCCTAACCAGAGCAGGGTACTATTTGCCTAAAATGGAGGAAGATGCTGAGAACTTCATAGGTAAATGCGACAAATGTCAGCGATATGCTAACAATATGCACCGGCAAGCAGAATTATTCCACCCAGTGGTGTCACCATGGTCACTCATTAATGAGGTATGGATATAGTGGGACCCCTTCACCCAGCTAAAGGAAAGGTACGGTTCTTACTCGTATTAACTGATTATTTCACAAAATGGGTGGAGGCAGACACTTTTAAACAGGTGCGAGAAAAAGCATTGAAAAGCTTCATATGGCAACACATAATATGCCGCTTTGGAATACTAAAAGAGATCGTATGTGACAATGGCCCACAATTCATAGGCTCACAAATCACAAAATTTTTCGAAAGCTGGAAAATAAAATGAATCACCATATCACCCCGTGGCTAATGGGCAAGCATAGTAAAAAAAAGGTCATTGTCAACAACTTAAAGAAACGGTTGGAAAAAGCCAAGGGAAACTGGCCTGACGAGCTGCCGACAGTATTATGGGCTTACAGAACTACTGCAAAAATAGCTAAAGGAGAAACTCCATTCGCGCTTGTCTACGGTTCAGAAGAATTAATACCAGTGGAAATCGGCAACCAAGCACGAGATTCACAACAGCAACGGAAGAAATAAACAACGACGAGTTGCGGACAAATCTGGATTTGCTCGAGCAAACAAGAGAAGCAGCATTAATACGTATGGAAGCCCAAAAAAAAATTATAGAGCGATATTAAAACAGAAAAGCTCACCTAAGATATTTCAAAATTGGGGACTTCGTTCTTAAAAAAGTCTTCCAATCGACAAAGGAAGTTGGTGCAGGAAAGCTAAATCCATTGGGAAGGACTCTACAAAGTCCGTGGCATTGCTGGAAAAGGCGCTTACGAGCTGGAAACTGTTGATGCCAGAATCTTACCAACCAGTAGGAATGCTGTTCATTTGAAGAAATATTACTTCTGAGTAAAAGGAATACCCCCGGTCAGGTATCACTACGTTCGATTTTACTTTTGTACAGTTAAAATTATACTAACCGTTTTAGATGATAGGAAAAAAGATAATCCATCACCAGATGTTGATATTAGACATGCATAGACACGAGGAAGTAACTGAATTCCCGGTCTAGGGTTACAACTTTCTGATGGACGTTAATGTAAGGCCCCGGAAAAGTTTGCTAAGCAATATAGGATTCGGGGTGCCAGGTAGATAATTGTAATATTTTATGTGTTTTAAATATGATGTAAATTAATTGGATGTTGTGAATAAGTTTATGAGTCATATAATAAGTGATGTGAGGTCCAAATAGAAGCCTAAGTCTAAGCCAAATGGGAAATTTTCATAACAGGCTAAAATTCCAAAGGTATTTGCACCAGTCCACACTTTGAACGAGAATATCTAATTATATATAAGGTATTAGGTGATGAAAAACCTATAAAATGAAAGGTCTTTAAGTATAGTTTCCAACTCTTCAAACTGTTCATCATTTGGACATTCCTACGCAAAGTTATGATCAAATTACCAAAGGCTAGAAAAATGCGATCCTGTGTCAAATCTGCGATCCCATTTCTGTCGCATTTTGGACTTGGCGATCGCAGATCTGTCACAAATTGGGCTAGTGTTGCCCAGTTTTGGGAACCTATTTCGTGATGCATTATGCGGCCAACATTTTTGTTTTGCGGCCCATTCTGCGATCGCATACCATGTTCCGGAGGCTTATTTTTCCTATTTTTATAACCTGACCTCATTTTTATAAATAGGTTTAGGGGCTTCATTTTGGGTCATTTTCTACTGATTTTAGAGAGATATGAGAGCATATAGAGAGAGAAATAATATTCCTATCTTCATAATCATCCAAATCTTTCTCAAGTCCTCAAGAATCAAGAAAGATAACCACATATTGTCCTTCATCCGGGTAAGTCCTACTTCCAAAAATTTCATGCAAGAGGTTAAGGGTTCAAATACGTGGTGGGGGGGGGGGGGTTAAAAAAAGCCCATCCTTGTGGGCCTAAGTTTTGGTT